>CM021536.1:890082-910140 GCA_010994315.2 Pisaster ochraceus
GGCTTTTAAAACCAAAGATAAATGTATGTTAGTAGGCTTCGAGCTCGCAAGCTTTCACCCTCGCTCGCAAGCTTCCGCACTTTGTTCTCACAGTTCAGGTTTTTTCTTCAACAGCCTATCACATCCCTGACCCAGCCATAGCTACTTCCGAAGCCATTGACTCAGGCGCAGCTATAGTTTGTTAATTCACTCTAACATTTCAAATTCTTTCTGAATCTCTTGAAGTATTTTAATCCCTGATTCTTAAGTAATGTTCTGTTTTTTTTTTTTTTTCAGGCGATCAAGAATAACGCCGGCTTCCGAGTTTGGATCTTGTTTTTCCTCGTCATGTGTTCCTTCTCATTACTGTTCTTGGACTGGTACAGCTAAGAAAATAATAAAGGAACCTGAAAGAGTTAGTAATTAACATTGCTACAAATACAACCAAAGTTAACTCACCGTTTTGCCATTCAATTTTACCACAATACCACTTGACTTTATATAGATATGATCGGAGACCAATAATCCAAATTGGCTTTTCATTTTAGTAGAGCGCCCTCTTGGGGTGATATTGTGTCATGCCAAGCACAATGAGGAAAACTGGTCAACCAGGGTACTTTATGTTTGAGCCAGAGGCAAATGCAGTTGCCAACCCAACCCCCTCTCCCCTCTTTTATGAAAGTGTTTCGAGCTCTTTGATTGTTTAGTTTTCCTCTGAAAAGAAACAAAGATGGACAAAGATGACTAATAAGCAGGCATGATATTCTTCTTCTTTTTTGCCCGTAAAAAAATCAGCAAAATATTGTTAAATAAGCCCACAAATCTCTGAAAGCCTAAACTGTGTGTAGATGTAGGTCAGTCCTGGTACTCAAAATGGCCCTACTTCTAAAATATCATTCCAGCTATTATGTACCAAACTTCTTGCAAGTACCTAGTGTGACATAATTAAGATTTAATAAGTGAAAAGTGTACTTGGAATTTCAAATTGTATCATTAGCTATTGATGTGATAGTAAACCTTGTCGCTAGATTTGCAAAATACCGACCCAAATCAACCTGTGAATGGTTCAGCAGTCAACTAAACCAAACTCTTCTGATTCCAAGATAAATCACAACTTGAAGACAAGTTACTCATCCAAAGTCGCATTTTAGCGTTTCGTGAAACCTGCCATTTTTGTAGCCATTATTCAGTGAGTGTTTTAACATTTTCTTTTAAACAAATTATTAGCTTAACACTTATTTCACAGTACACCCCTTGCATTGGCTGCCATCGCTGAGTAGGCCTGGAATTACATGAAGGCCTTGGCTTCTGTTGCCCTTGGTCTTGGCCAATGATAGGTCTTCATTGATCTGATTGAGGGCGCTGTTTTGGGCTTGTGACGTCATGTGCAAGGGGTTTATAATGTTGAGCAGATAAAAATGATTCACAAGCAACTCCTGATTTTCACAATGATTTCAGAGTTTAAGGAACTCAACCTCTGAGTTATTCCTGGGGTGTTTCATTGAGACTATATAAAATCCCGTATGGAATATTAAATAAGATTCTTCCAAGCAGAGTTAGTAAAAACTATATTATTTTATTCATTTATTGACTCCCTTAATTAATGAATACAAAATACTGTTTGGTGTCATTTATTTTAGAAAATATAGTATACTGCATCATGGAATTACAACACTTGTAAAAATAACTGTTATTCTTAATAAAGCAAATATTATTCAATAATTGTTATCGTAAAGAAGTTTGACTATAATATCAAATATTCATGTCAACTGTTTACTTCAAATTTTCAAATTCCCTTGACTTGGGAATTCTTTCACAGAATGTTCATCAGAATCCATTTTCCAGCAATATTTAGCACACATCCAGGACAAATACTCAAAAATGAAAAAAACTAAAATGTATTATTAAATAAACCTAACCCTTGATTCCATTAAATTAAATGGAGGATTAACTGAACAATATTCTTTTACAAAGACATTTTTTTAAATCACATTAGTTTTTAGAAGACTGGAAATCTGGAAAGCATGTATGTAAAAAATGTAAAAGTTAAGGACCTGATTTTGACAGAAGCTACAATGGAAACACAAAAACAAAGTTTTGCAATGTTTTCCTTGTGGGTCAGAGGTAACTTTAATCTGTAAACAATAGAAGCAAAGACAAAGAATTTCCTAGAAATCTAGAAGTTGTCTGAGATCAGTCATTCTTAAAATAACAGTGCAATAATTTTGAGTCTGATATTTTTACGACCCAGTTGCAGCCTAAACAATCCATAGATTCATTGGGCAACAAGTTGGGTCAATGTCCCCTCACATCTCAACTCCGATTCAAATTGAAGACAAACAAAAATCCCACTCTCTGACTAAGATATACCAAGAAAAACCAGTAGGTTTTCTCACTCTGGTTACCCCTCATCAGCACGTGGGCATTAACCACTTTCCCTCTTCCGATACAATACTCTGACGATGTTTTTACCTGCCTCGTTCTATTTGTTACCAGACTCCAATGAAATATATTCCAAGAAGTCTCAATATTAGGTATCAGAACCCAGCCAGAAATCCAGCTCGCCCTGCGGGAAGCTAATGCTTTACTCCAGGATTAACGTTACCTCATGCTAACCCTTTCCGTTGTGTCATACAACATACTGAGCCTCGGGTACCCTTGGCATTAGAGTACAATTCAAACACTACTTAACCTAGACTCGGGCCTTTGTTGTCCTATCAATGCACCCTGTCGATAGTGTCAACATTGCCGCAAGGTGAACCTGGAGGAGTTGGGGACTCAATATCAGAGGAAGTTGTCTTGACAGACCAAAAAGCCCACAACAACTGAGTATGTATTAGGCTAGGAATACAGAATTTGTAATATATGTCGATCGCACCCACTCCCTTGTCCATGATCCCCATGGAGGTAGGGTGGAGGGGGGTGCCTAAGAATCCACTCAGACATAACCTCACAGCTGGGGTTAGCAGACTTCAATTGATCATCTCATACCCCTCCAGCAAACTCTGACCAACTTCTACTCTTGCCCTCATCTTGACCCCCCACCCATGCCTTTGCAATAATGATAGGGTTGGGTTTGAGATACATCAGGGTACGGTCTGATGACCCACAAAACACAAGGAGTCTCTTGAACATGACAGTGCCGTAAGCATTACACCCAACACCATGACCTTAGAGTTACCGTGTTGAATAGCAGCTTTATCCAAGTCACAGCGGGGTGGGCAGTTTACACCAAGTGGTTACAATTAGGTTCCATCTATACCTGACAAGACATCGGCACTTCAAAGACTCCAAACTCTCTACATCGAAGGGAGTCACACAGGTAAAACACACCCTTGATGTAGTGTCACATACACCTTCACCGACTGCGGTTTGACTTGGATGATAAAAACCATATTGCGAGGAGTAACTTTTACCCAACCGATTACAATCACCCTATTCAAGTGCTAGGCTTATAAATGAGACGCCTAGCTTTGGTTGACTTGCTGCCCCCAGGCAGAAAACTGACCAAACCTATAAAATCGTAGTTGGCATTACACCTGGCACACCTACTAAAGTCTGCCAAGAAAAGCTCTACCAATTACTGCTCATATCAAATGTCCTAAATATCAATGGGCTTGGCCATTTTAACTGATGGAAACAGGTGGATTACTTTACATTTTAAGTTTTTATGGTCTTGACCTGGGCATGATACATTTACCGTCTTAGTCACTCACTTCTCTAACCATCTACAATACAGACATTAACCTTTAAGGTGTGTATTGAGGTCAGACCTCCTTACAAGACGCTGCTTCAACAATTCAATTCCTATTTCCGCTCTTGTCTGGTAATAAACTTCCCAAACGGAACCTCAAACCAAACTGCAACGAGCACTTGTTAAAAATAATCAAACATCTTCTGAGCTGATGTCTTTGTGGTTACAAAACAAGTCAACTCATGAAAACATCAATCAGACTGTCAAGATTTTCAAGTTGTAAAAGGTGCAACAGCAAAATGTTGTGTTAAAAGTAAAAACTGTTTAAACCCAAGTGGTCTTCCCAATGAAACATCTCTTTTAGGTTTTCAGTAAACTTATAAACTATTGTTTCATCAATACAATGGAAATTGTACCAATTCAAAATAGTCAGGTATCTCTCTGCTTTTATGAAAATCATTATTTCATGTAGTTCACATTAGTGTGCAAAGGGAACAGTACAAAATAATCATTCAAAAGATCTATTTAAAAACCAACTGTAATACAACTTTCTCATGGGTTAAGGTTTTAAAATATAGCACGATAAATAATAACGATCCGATGTAAATGTGATTCCTTCCAACAGATGGAGTTCTCCTGGGTCAATATACCATTGTTGGGTATTTAAGACCAAACACCAAACGTATGTGGTTTTTCTCCTGATCTTCTGACTTTGTAACGGATCTGCTTTGTGTATAAAATCATATCTCTAAGGACTTGGTCGTGGATTACTTTCAGCTTGTCATACAAGCAAATGTGGCTTGCCACAAACCACACCAGGTATCAACTCTGTCATTAAATGGTCCCAAGTGTAGAGGTTAAGGATCACTGACCGGAGGAAATCACCCCTTTCTTCAAGATGAGGTTTCCGTAGAGGGCCTTCTCCCTGTGAATGGATGAAAAGAATCAAGACTCTGAGATGTTGTTGGGAAATCACACACCTATAACCACACTTTAAATAATGTGGGTGTTAAACAGGCATGATGTGACCTTTGACAAAAGTAGGGGAAAAAAACATTCACAAAGGCTGACCTACATTTGTTATAGGCTTTGTGGACTTACATTCTGGTAATAATTTGACTGATTTTCTGAAGGGAAAACAAATTGGAGATCAGATACAAATAGACAACAATATCATGCATGGTAAAATTAGCACCAACCATCTCGATACATAGTGACTGGCATCTTCAAGAAACTTGTTTCAGAGTACCAATGTTCTTATCTTGAAGGTCATTCCAAGATACAAGCTTACATTTACAAAAACATCTTAATTTGTAGATCATTCCAGTTAAGAGAGCTGTTTTTTAAATAACTTAAAACTTTTACAAATCTAGACATAGAAGTTCGAATAAAAACATTCACTAAACCAGATTGTTAATGCCTCTGGTCATTGTAACCACGGTTGTTAAGAGTTGGTTTCAAGATACACCTATATTTCACTTTATAAGACCCAACATACACGTGAAATAACAAACCTGTGAAACTTTAGGCTCAATCGGTCATCAGAGTCAAGAAAAATAGCACCAAAAGACACCTTTTTTTTCTCTCACTATTTTTGCAAGATCAAAACTATAAACTGTTTTTACTCATTTCTCAAAGAAAAAAAACATTTGAAGGGAAGTTGTCCACCATAAGCATCTTAATACCATGTCAGTTATGTGCACACTTCGAAACCTTTATATATTGCCAATCTTACTAATATTGTACAAACCGTTTCAAGAAAAAGCCATCCTCAACCATGAGGTCAAAAAGCTTATAAATAAAAACATGTTTGCATTTGTAAGTGGTGTGGTCCAGCCAAACTAATAGGCACTAGTTACCCCGAAAAAAATAAATTATCGGTCAGGTATTATTTCTCTAAACAAATTATGCTTTATCAGAAGAATAAAAAAGAGAATATAAAACTCAAAACAGTGAATCCAGCTTGGTATCAACTTCTTTTGTCCCAGTTTCCTGACAACACTTTTACACCAATTATTTCATTGTGGTCGTTCAAAAGAGAGCAAGCAATAACGCATACCATATCAACAAGTCAAAGTAGGACCGGTACCCAACAGCCCCCCTTCTCTATTCTGTGATAACAATGACTGCATGCCTGGAATACCAGGGGCTTGTTGTGATACAAATTGATGGCTACTTGACTTCAAACTCTCACAATGTTAAGTGGGTACCACTAAACCAACTCCCTTTTGTTATACATCACTGACCACCAATTAGCTCCCTCAGAAAAATATTTCAAACCCTTAGTATGATACAATGTAACTTTAACCTTTTCCCCCTTCTAGTACGAATTGCTGAAAAACATACCCCAAGAAAAATCTGTCAACATGTTTATTTGATTTGGAGGTGCAGGCAGAATAACAAACACCCTGTTTTTTAAAAATATCCCAAATTGTTTGATTTTCTGGGCTGATTTTAATAGTTCCCACACACTCTTTGTCAGGTGTAATAATCCTCAAGAGCTCAGCGTCTGTCTGTCACCAATACATTAAGCAGTGTGACAACTTAACTCCAGTTCCGTTTTTGGGACCTCTGCCCGGCAGGGGAGACCTATTTGTGGGTCCCCGTAACCGCCAAAAAGAAAGGGAAAAAAAAACACGTTTGTATCAATCAACATTTTCTTTCCCAATCGAAAGTATTTTGTGATTCGATTTCAGTGTTGACAAGATATTATTTGAAAGGAGACTAAATGTTTACTACCTGCTATTTTTTTTATCCAAGTGACCCTAACGCAAGCCTACCCAGGGGTGATTTGGGGGCTCTTTGATTTACATATAATACTTGTTTGTTACTACTGTATTCAGATACGGTCTGGTACCACAATCAATAGATCATTGGTCATAAACCTCTCAAACAGGTTACCAGACACTCCCATCATCCCAACCCCATGATTTTCTCCAAGCAGGTTCAAATTGGGGGCATAGCCTGCTCCTGTAAGGTCCATGACCTATATTTCGGTTTTATACCCCAGTGTGTTTGTTTGTAAGAGGATTTCCTAACCGATAAAGCTAGCATGGATGAGTTACTTTTACTGAGCTCTACTGTATCTCTACTAAACAAGACCCAGTATCTGGACAAATCTCAGAAGAATGTCAACTATTGTGCCATTGTTTTTTTAATATGATTTTGTTGTTTTGGTGTATGTGGTGAGGGTATTTTTTATCGTTCATTCTCAACGACAGATTGAAGTATCCTTTGTATGTTTATGGTTAGGATTGACAAACAGGGAGATAGACTGATGGCTTTATTACCTCCAGGTAAATGTGACATAGTTAGCAATGACCCCAAAAGGTACAAAGTCCAAAGATCAAAAGGGCAAAAGGAATGTTATTCTCAAAGTAAAACAAAACAAAACAACAAACTCAGAGTTGTGTACATTTTCAACTTGCTTAACATCAACCACCCCACATCAGTTTATGATCCACATTGATGTAGATTGGTAAGATGGTTGCCTTGCTACCATGGGGCAATGCGCAGTATCAACACCTCTTATCATAGCGTCACTGCCATGGGTAGCGCACCGTATCGCTATCTCTCGTCACTAATCCCTGCATGAGAGGCATGTGTCGTCGAACAAGGCTGACTGGCCCCCAAAAGTGGCTACTTTGTGCGCACCCTTTTGAAAAATGTTTGAGCGCTTGTATGGCGCTTATGGGATGCGTGTGTCAAAATGCAAGTATTTTGACGCAATGCCCCCCAAATTAATCATGTTTTTACACGGTCACCATATAGTGCATACAGTTTGACATGTCACAAGATCAAAGACGAATGAGAGGGGACCAGTTGCTCTTTGAATCAATGCCTCTTTTGAGGGCAACATACTTGAGCACGCGTGTAAGGATCGACCACAGGCCTAATTATAAGCGAGCATGCTGGGAAAAAAATGGTGCGGGCGAGATCGATCACCCCTGGGAATGAGGTTGGTAAGATTGAAAATATAAACATTCACCGACTTACACATAACTTTAACATGGTGTAAAGATGATCATGCTGGACAACTTAGCCTGAAACATTTTTGACTGAAATGCTAGAGTCCAAAATCCGATGTTTAAAAACAGTGAAAACATATAAAGTTTTTTGGGGTTTTTTTCACCATTTTCTTGTGACTCTGATGACCGATTGAGCTGAAACTTTCAAAGGTTTGTTTGGCCGTGTCCGAAACGGCGACTTCAGCTACAGCTACAGCTAGATCAGCGCGTCTGCCAGTGTTGAAGAATAGGCAGACGCGCGCGATCTAGCCGTAGCTGTAGCCGAAGTCGCCGTTTCGGACACGGCCTTATTTCATATCTATGTTGGGTCACATAAAGTGAAGACACTGGTCCTTGCCATTATTCACGTCTTGGCTTCATTCACTGCGTATTCACACAGAGAAGGCATCCAAGAAAATAAGGAATGAAGTGGTTGTTTCTTACCCTGTTGCCACCACAGCAAAAGCTTTCTTGGCTCTTTCATAGAAAGCGAACCTCTCGATCTTCTCAATACTGACCTGATTTAACCAAAAGTGACAAGATAAAGAGTTCATTACTTTATTTTCCATGAAATTAAAGTTGCATGGCACAATTCTAATTTATTGTTATATTTTTTTTATGAATTTTGACAGTATGCTGCTCTTTGAAAATGAAAACAAAAAAACATACACAAATCTCTGCATATGCCACAGACACTGCACAAAATGCATGTAACATGAAAACAATTTTTGTATGGCTGATGGCCATGCAATAACATGTATGTTGGGATCCCAACAAGAATTTATTCTAATCTTAGTTATTAATTCATCAGAAGGTTCACAGGTTTAAGTTCCTGCTCAACAAAAATGTACCCTGTCAGTTTCCCTTGTGGTTTATTACTTGATATTTAAATTAATAAATGTGGGTTTGAAAAATATAGGCTTGACTAATAGGGAGACCGCCAACATAAGGCTGGATAGCTCAGTTGGTGGTTTATTACTTGATATTTAAATTAATGATAACATTTTCTGTTTGGAATGTTACAGACTTCTCATGCCAGAATTCAATGGGAAACTTTAAAATTCTAGGTGGCAGCAGACTTGTTTACGTATTTCTTGGCATACGCACACTTCTGAGGAAAATAGATATTCCCGATTAGTCCCGCCTAGTGTCCCCGAACAGTCTCCCATTGGTAACGGTTAGAAAAGGTGTTGTGTGAACATCAACTTTCAGGTATCACAGGTAGCGTTTTTTCCCCCAGAAATTAAAAAGAATAACAATAAGTTACGCTTCGATGGAGGGTATTTGACCTTAATAAACAAATTAGGGTCCTGGCCTGAAATCAGAAAATACACAAACTGATTTAAAGACGAACTCTAATGTCAAATTCAGTTTTGTGATGCACTAATTTTCCAATAGATACGAGTCCTTAAAAAAGTGGGAAAATTGTAGCCTCTAAAAACCGAATAAAATGTGTGAAATGCCAAGTCATTTGATACTCTTTCAGTGCGGAATTTGTCAACATCCAATGATGTCACATTTCCAAAAATATGGGTCTCCACATTTTTTGTATGGGGGAATTTTTACCATGATATTTAATAAAAAACAGCATTGAATTCAGCTTTTTTTCCAAACAAAAAAATGTGCTGACCCAATTGTCATCAACGTCTAATCATGTCAAGTTTCAAACGGTGCATGACTTTAATATTATACCAGGTACAGGCAATGACGCCAATTCACCAGAAGACCTCAATGTCATTTCCAGGAAATTAACAAGAATTGCCTGGATGTTCCAGGTGCACTTGGTCAGAGAATGAGATTCAAATAATAATACTAGTAGTCCAACAATAATAAACTGTACTTATTAAGGGACTCACAACAATATCCCGAAGAGCTTTACAAAAGAAATTAGCAATTAATTAATGAATTAATTAAAGAGGTATGTTTTAAGCATAGATTTGAAAATGCAATCAACTAAAAAACTCAAAACTTTTGCTTTTTCATGGTATCTCTTTACACCTCAAGGATTTCCTTGACAGACCATTTTGTTATCCAGTTATTCCGGAGTACATTTTGTGTAGTTGTTGTACTCCATGCCAAACCCAGCAGTTCCTGCCAGAACTTCAAACCGGATTTATTTCCTCATCAAATACGTAGCTGAGAAGAAGAGCTTTCAAATAACACCTCATACTGACCTAGTATATTAAGACTTTTCAACATAGAATGTACTTTAAGACATCAGATCACTTTGATGACAGGGTTCTCCCATGTACAAGCTAGCGTATCGGGCCGATACGCGCGAATTGCGTGCCGATACCCGCACATTTTTAGCGATCTGCGCAAATTTTGGCCGATACACACACACAAATTAACAAATTTAAAAAAAAAATTTAAAAAGAAAACCATAAAGAATGCTCCAGATTGTACAGTAGAGCTTTTAAGACCAAGATAAACACCAAGTAGAAAACATTCCAAAGACGTTGTTTCAATTAAGCGTGCTTCGGCCGAACATCAAAAAATGTTGGGCCAGCATGCCCCTGGGTATCATGCCTGATGTTTCACTTGCAATTTCACTATTTCTAAGGAATGCCTGATTTTGGAGTAGTGCGTCACAATTAAATTTGCATTATACAGCCGACTCTACCTACGTATCTGATTATGTGGGTTTGTAGTGTTTAGAAGTTTGACAAATATCATGACCGAAGAAACGACACTTCCCATTCAGTAACCGCAAACACTTCCCCCGTAACATTTTCAAATGTCAATGCTATTGACGAATCAATTATCTCTCTAAATGGATTTTATATTCATTGATGCGACATATCCATCATATGACATTCCATGGAGTCCGAACAATTTTTATACGATACAAGGTTTTATTAGGACATGGTTAGGACAGCTGAGCTGAGTTTTAACAATTCTCTTCATCAGAATTACATCTTTGTAATTCAATAAAAAGAGAAAATGGCAAATCACACAAAACAGTGTTTTTCAATTTTCTATGGCACAAGTAAAATACAAAAAAGGAAACCAGCTGATTAGCTAAAAGTTACATTCCTGCTAGCGCTTAAAGGTTTCATACAGGATTGGTAAGCATAAAAAACACCATTGTTCAGTTTAAGTCTGAAAGCCGGCTGTTTATATAAGAACCAATTTATCTGTGAAATATTTCCCTCTGAAATGCAGACATTTTCAAGAAAAATGTATCAGAAAACCTTTTTAAAAATGAGGCAGCTAATTTCGGTTGTTATAACTCAGATTAAAGACAATTGTTTTTCACTATTTTCTCCTGTATCACACAACGGATTGAGCTCAAATTTCACAAAGAACATGAACACTGTCTGTGACTATTTCCTCAGCTCCACCAATACTACATAACACATTTAGGCCCTAAATCATTTAGGAAATCTCAACTGAAGTAACAATTGCAGAATTAAGATAGTGGAGTGTGATTGTGATTGGAGCAGGTGTTGTGAAGGATCTGCCAAGTTCACAGAGACCCCATGTGACGTTCAGAACAACAAAGCCACGTTAAAACATCAACAGTCTCCCTGATTTGTAGCGGACAAAAGGAGACCTAATGGAATGTTCTTAGTCAATTCAAACTTCTAAACTAACCCCCCCCCCCCCCCCCCCCCCCCCCCCCCCCCCCCCCTCGTTCTCTCCCTCCCGCACTCTTAACAGATTATAATGTCATGTGGGACTGGGAACCGCGTGGCATTAATTCCTATTCAGTCAACTGACAGCAGGAACACACAATTATAAATATGGAAGAGCACATAAAAGGGCATGGTGCCAACCTAAACTTGTGGAATTTTAATTTTTTATTAAAAAAAAGGAAGGTAACCACAGGAATGTGGTGGTGTCTGTGCTATGCCAATGGGAAATAATACATCAGGAAGTAAGATTAGAATACCACCTGGGCTGATGGTTTCATTTCTGGGCAGTCAACCAAAGAATTTAAAAAGTGGCGGGCAAAGTGTCCTTTCATTCTGCTTTCTCCTCAAACCACAAGTCACAAAGGAGAACATGAAACGCGATTCGGGAACTGCCTTTGAGGACAATTGGTGCTAAATTAACAAAAATGACAGATTTTCTCTATCTTTACAGTCGATCTTATTCATAGAGTCTGAATTATAGTATATGGACTTTTCATTAAGAGCTAAATGAAATGAACCTGCCGCTTTTATTTTCAACATTTACCTTTTTTTCATTTAGTTGGTAAAGTAATAATAATTTCATGACCAGTGAGGTAATTGTGGTTTAACAATGGCCAATGTTTGAACTATTTTCAAACTGACTTTAAGTGAGATAAACACAAAGCTGGCTGATCGTTTTTTCAAAAGTTTATCATTTCCCATTCTAAATAACTTTAAGGTTTTTATGAACTCTAAAATTCCTGTTGTTGTATATTGTGTAAAACTTGTTAAAAAATAGGGTTTCTGTATTTAATTGTGGGTGTATCCATATACTTGTTATTACCTCATAAAAAAATTGTTATAAAAAGACTAACAATTGATTTTTATGTGTTTTTGTCTGGGGATCTTAGTGTTTTTGCGAGTGTTCTTTTATTTTTCACTGTTTTGGAGTTATAATATACCATTGTAAAGTTTTCGATGTAACACAACTGGTAACAATAGCTTTAAAATTAAACTGCTCCCCTCAAATGACCATAAAAACACCAGAAAATACAAAACAGATTTCACAGCACAAAACGATATTAAAATGAATGGAGCGTGGTATTATCAGGAAGAAAAAGGCAAACACAATTCTTCTCCCACAAACTCAGTTCAACATTGTATCAGGAGCATAAAAAGTCTTTATGTTTGCAGTTCAGGTAAACAAACCCATTGCGAAAGGAAATTATGGAAATACAATGAGTCTGTATTTAATCGAACAATCAATGAAACAATTATTTTGTAACTAACAACAGGTGATTGTGGTCAAACTAAATTTAGTCACATGAACTTTGTACCCAAGTGGGATGTTTGACTATCACAACATGAACATATACATTCTAGACTTTTGATTGGAGAATTTGAAATTTATTTAAAAACAAAGACAACAAAAACCAATAATCTAAGAACAGTTTCAAACATAGAACTATTGATGAGCAGAAATGGGAAACCAACCAAGACTGGTTCACGAATATGTTTTGCTTTATAGTAAACAAACTAAATTAATAAGTTAATTCAGAAATAGTTTAGTTGGGTAATGGTTCAGTTTAAGTACAATGGAATAGTTTTGTTAAGTAATTGTTTGGTTACATAATGGTTTAGTTCAGTGATGATTCAGTTAGGTAATAGCTACTCCTTTATGAAATTAGACCAATCTTAAACAATTATCAAATCACAAGAACCTATACATTTTAACCAAGTCCCTCAAAACCAAAAATGTGTATTTTTTCTTAGTAACTATTTGATTCAATTCCATTTAATATTTGAATAAAAGCTGAATGATCAAACTTACCAATTCACAAAATGCTCATAAACAGTGTGTTTTCTTTCAGAGTGATTTGAATTTGTTGGTTCCATTGACAATTTTAATGGCTACCCTTTGTGTAGGACTGAGCCAAGAGATTGAAAACTATACCGTGGGTGGCAGTTAAATGCCGAGGAACAAGAGAAGGGGGCAATTCCAAATTCCTATCACCAGTTTCAATTATTTGTAAACTCAAGCATACAATACAAATAGTTTGTACTAAAATGCTTGGATTCTGTGTTTGTGTGGGTGTATATGTTTTTCTCACGGCAAAAGTGATATGAACTAAGCACAAACACAGTTAAGTTTGAAAAAACAATCAACAAATTCAAAATATACAAATAATTAGTTATGGTTTTGACCCTTTGCACCAATAACACACTGTCTAGCCAAGGTCTGCATTTTGTCAATTGAATGTGTAAACGCCGCATGGCCTAAAATAGGCACAACACTCAGTTACACACGGGGATATGCCCACTCCCGAAATGGCGCCACCAAGAGTTATTGCGGTGATGATGTCACTCGGGTGAATTGGGCCGATTGTAGCAGCGTACATCTCCAACAGCCACCTAGGCTCCTTCAAATTACAAGTGACCATTTCATGACATTATGTCCTTCCTTATTCAAGACAACAGCAGAGCCAATACAATGAAATGAAATGTCAAGAGGAGACACTTTACCTTTTGTCCCTCGGCTGCATCTAGAAGGAGTTGATATTTATCCCAGACAGGAGTTGGGAGTTTCTCCTCCTTGTGTTTCTCTACCAGCTCCATCACCATGGCCTTGAGGTATGAACACAACAAAATAAACAATTACACGAATATCATTTCATCGTGTCAGTAACGCGCAAGTGTGAAAGTGTAAAAACGTTGTATCTTGTTTAAAATAGCGCAGAGACACACACACAAATGAATGCGCCGAAATACGATGTTTCTGCACGGATCATTTTCGGTCGAGATACAACATTTTCGCACGAGCATTTTCTGGCGAGAAACGACATTCTCGCAAAATAAAGATGCGACATATTATTTGTACTGATAGGACAATGTGAAAATTGATTGAATATGGACAACCTTTGTTGCAAATAACTCTTCCATGAGATGGGGCAAATGTGCCAGGCATTGGGGATTAATGAGCGAAGTGATGGAGGGAATATTTATCTAAAAAACAATTTATCTAAAAAACAATTATTGAAATACAAAATAAGAAGATTTTGAGAAGCACCCCTTGGGTGGGCCTTGAAACCCCCCCCCCAACCTACATCACAAGATCTTCCACCCTATTCCAGGAACAATTTTAAAAGCCATTATTTTTCATTATGTCTTCTCATTCTACTTTGTTTTCAGGTATTTATTCCTTCCTGCTGCAGGTATTCAAGCCACATTTTTCACTCTTTTCGATATAGCATTACCTTAATCCCCTGTTTGTTGAATTAATATTGTCTGATTTTTAACGACGTCAGACTTCAAAGCATTCATTTGTAGTGGAATAAATGCAGTTTCATACATGTAGCTGAACTGGGTACGTGCTTTTTGTCCATGAGCAGTTTGTCTGTTGGGAGGTTACAGATAGGATCAAAATGACAACTATTGTCATTAACAAATATTGGTATTGAATCCTTACAAAGTTAAGTACCAGGCGCTACCTGTACAATCCTCAAACAGGACTCTCATTATTGCATCAGAAGAAAGAAATGACAATTTTAAGGATTCAAGCTGTTGTTCTTTACACAATTACCGGACAAAACTCAGATTATAAGAAGTGAAGTACTTTGAGAAGTCCTTATTTTATTGAATGGACAAGAATGGTTTACTTGTCCTGAGCTGGACAATGCTTTAAACCTCTTGAGTCAACTTGTTCTTCTTCTATTGCTTAAGCTTTGCTTTATTACACCACATGTCACCTTTTGTGAACCCTAAACAAACATGAGAAAGTTTCTGTTTCAAAAGTAGTCAAGCACGTCACAATCATCTCCATTGTAAGGCATTGCTATTCATCTCTTTATTAATAGACCGTGTTTAATGTCCATTCAGCCTATGACATCAAATTACTTCCGTTTAGCTATGGTGCTTACTGACTCCCCGATGATATGAAGACAGTTGCATTAAAGCTCTGTGAATCAGTTCTTACAATATGACTAGAGATCATTTTGTCCTTTATCCCATCTCAAACCCACCGATAAACCCAGCCCAAGGCATGTTTATTTATTCCGTTGCTTCCGGGCTGTGGTTAGAAACTGGCGGCAGGGTGGGTCCAACTTTCCAATGAGGTTTCAAATTGGGAGGTCACCTGTCCAAAGAAATGCCAAACAAAAAAGAGACGGCACGCGCTTCAAACACTGGCGCATTCCGATTGATAAGGTTTCCTTTCATTCATAAAAATATTAAGTGCAAACTGAAGGCGTGTCTGTTCACAATAGAAGCACCTGGCAAAAGGTCCGAAATCTGGCTCTATTCCAAGTCCTACTACAAATGTTTGTAATGTAAACAAAATCAGTAACCACAGAGCTTGTTTGTTGTTTATCCCTCGGGTAGTATAACACAAAAATTATTGCAAAATCTTCAATAAAGATTCTGATGCTAGTACAGGTATCGAAGCAATACTTGACAATCATTGTTTACAATACGAGTACCATAGAGGAAGGAAGACTTCCTCTGTGCTAGTACAGTACTATCCTGTCTACTAGCATATGAAATTCTTGTTTTGTGTTGAAGTCCAAACATTGGTACACGTGCTGTTAAATAGCTTCTTTTCAGAACAATTTTGGCAGAATAATTGAAAAAATTCTGCATACTCCACTGACAGATCACTGGATAATTCATCCATAATTGTGCACAAACTTAGTTTTACTTCGGTGGTTTTCAATATGTTATTCATAATAGAAAGTGAAAAACGGGCGTATCCACAAACCTTGATTTGGAGCTGTGATCATAATTGGAGACTCACACAGATTTAAAACGTTGTTAATGGCACTTATCGGTAGAACTATTATAACACTACCATGTACCCTGTATATGTCTGTAACACTCTAAGTATAAAGTAAAATTCTGTCAAAGTAAAATTCTGATTTGACAATTGGTCAAGCGCTACACAAACTCAAAAGATTTTTCAACTTTGTGCATTCCATTTAGAAGCCAACTTTTCAATAAACCGCTACAATACAAAGAAAGAGGCACTTACATGGAGCTAATAGAGGAATTTTTCTTGACTCCCCTGAGGGGATGAGCTAAAACTAAAATGGATGTAGGTGGCCAGGTCAGAAATCTTCTTTTGACGCCAACAATCTTTTTTTCTGCCCTCTTTAAAAAACCATCAGACACAAAAAAACTTGTGTATCCATGGACTTAATCTGCGCTGTTTCGGGTTGGAATTCGTCCTTCTAATTGTCTAAGCATGATCACAGCACTTTAGTGGGTGTACATGTGTGTATACCTTAAGTCTATACTCAAACTTAGCCCACAGGGCGTCCTCTGTTAGGTATCCCCAAAAAGGGGAAGCTATGTGGGTACGAATGGAAAGTTCTACACCCACAGAATAAAATAAACAGAGGCTACATAAATGCACATCCATGGATACAAACTACGCATAGTGACCTGTTCAAACAGATTCCATGCATTCCAACTGAGGCTAAAAATACTTTTCTTCTTTGTGTCGTGTTTAAAATTAAACTCTGATGCGACTTTCCAAATAATGATAGAGGAGCCAATTTAGGTTGAGATGATTCCAGTATTGTTTTGATAAATTTTCTATTGAACAAATCTCTGGTTGTCAAGGTAAAACAAATCCTACAATGATGAATCACAGTCTTACACCAGTAGCATTGACCTATGACCTTGTAATAGTCTTTTAATAAGGGAATACAGGAGTGGCGAAGAGTTCTTAAACGGCTGTTGAAAACCAGCAGGGTCGTGGCCCGTGCGATAAAGGACGGAGCCGAAAGTTTTAACTAGCCGTTTAAGACTGAGTCACCACTCTTGTATTCCCATTCATAAATTCCTTTCCCTTAAAAACGTTCACAAATCTAAACAAGTTGAGAACAAATCTGACAGTTTAGCTTCAGTTGCCTCGACTCTGCATTGAATTTCTATCCTTGTTGAGCACTACGTAGCTCCTCACGCAAGTTTAGAACTTGCGCAACACAATTATTAAACTTGGCCATGAAATTTGCGCACTCTGCGCAATTATCTGATAGCGCCCTCTTTCAATTCCCCCTTGTTTAACCACTCAACCAATAAGAATGGATAAAACCGTCCCAGGGGTTTATGAACGCAAATTAACAATTGTTACTTTCACCATCACTTGCATTTAAATGCATTGAATCCATTATGTTAAATGAAATAAAATGGAAGATACAAAGCTACACAAATGCGGGAAAGCAGTTAAAAACTAAGTAAAATACCCAAGTTTTAGACATTTTGATTCCCATGTCTGGTTAACTACAAATTGTGACAAACTGTATCAGTCAAAAAGTGCATACCTTCATGTACATTATGGGACCAAGCTAAGGATGGGTGTAGGTACATGTACCATGGTCTACTGCACACACAACTGCAACCCCCCCCCCTTTTACACCCAACTAATAATCAAAATTCAGGGTCAAAAATTTCACCCCACACCAAACAAAAACAACATTTTCAGCCTAATAAATGATAGGGGGGCAACCACAGAAATTTGCCCCACCACTAGCAGACTTCCAAATAAATTCCTGGCCCCGACAGCTCACCATAGTCTCCAACCAAACCCCTCATCCAGGAAGGAACCGGGAACTGTTATGAGCATACTTCACATTCTTCTGTATATTTTATTGAATTATATTTTTAGAGTAATCGCTTCCGGGCAAGTCCAAGTTGCAGACCAGTGGCTATTGGCAAGTTTAGAACCAGTGGTTGATTGATGGACTTTTTCTCAAAGTGCTTAAGATAAATGTCAACATTTGCATAACACAATTCTTCAGGGGTGTCAGTGGACTTGAAGTGGTGTTTGATTGTATGTAATTCCGCTACTTGATTTGTACACATCATAAATCAGAGTTCCTATGTTACTTGCGCATGCACAAGGTATGGCTCTAATCCACTGAGAGGTAAATAAACACCTCATCAAGGTATCATGATCGCTTGATTTTCCTAAAAATGCTGTCTCTAGAGGTGGAATTTTTTTTTGAAATAGGATTGGCAGGTCCCTGTAGGCCAACGCAGCACCCCCAACCTGTTTCCTCAACCCTACCCCCCCCCCAACATGTAGGTCAATACCCATACGTTCATGGCCTTATTCGTCAGCTTTATTTTAGTTTTGAAAAGGAGGCTTTATCAGTCTTTCCTGAAATGCGATCCAGACTGAGGATCCCACAATCGAACTTTCAGTCTTCTGCACTATCAAAATGTCAAAAACAAAACCTACGACAATAATTTCAATCAGTGAAGATGAAAACAACAAATGGCCATGTGTAAAGTGTCACGTACACATGGATCAATAGTACTTCATTTGAAAACCTTAACCTATTACACGAACATTGGGAAAGTACAATATGTCATAGAAATTTAAATTGTTTCATGATGCGTTACAAAACGTTATGATGCTGCTTTGAAATTCAGGCCTTGAATGACACGGGAGGCCTCAGAGGCCATGGCCTTGTTGCCCCTGGCCTTGGCCTTGGCCTTGGTGCCCCATCAAATGTTTTCCTTAGACTTTAGGATTTTCCAATGGAAGTGCCCTTTGCAAAAAGAAAATGGTCTTGCCCTCTCAAATGTGAAATTTCAGGCCTAGTAATCTGCTTGACATTTAACTGTCGATGGAAGTAAGAAGGGTTAGCTTTTATAAAATTCAATTTGAGACTTGAATTTGGAATTTAATTTTCATGATAGGAATGATTCTTAATTTCTAAAGAGAAATTAAGAAACCTCCATGGAGATGAGCCCCCTTTGATAAAATGGATCAGTCCAATAAATACTCAAACTTTTTCACTATTTGTTTTCTAATACTGACTTAAATTGTACCCTAACTATGAAATGTAATCAGTCCTGGCCAATTTTACAAAGGGCTTAAAATTGATCGAAACTGCCAATTGTTCTTAATTGCTAAGCAAAGTGTGATATCACAATACAAATCACTACGGTGATATTGACAACTCATCTTAAGATGAATCTTATCTCTTTGTGAAATAGGCCCCAGGCCAGGAATTTCATCTTTGAGAGGGCAAGGCCATTTTCATTTTGCAAAATTTTAGAAAATCTTAGCGTCTATGGTAAGCTTTTGAAGGGGCACCAAGGCCAAGACTAGGGCCAATAAAGGCATAGCCTCCATGTAATTCCAGGCTTGCAGTCAACCAAATTTATTAATCAATGTTAAGGAACAATGAAGCGTTATTTTTGTCTAACTTTCTGGTTCGAAGGGATAAGATTCAAAAGGCAAAATATTGATGTATCCAGACACAATATTATTTCAATCACCAAATAAATATGAATCACTTTCAACAAAAAACATTCATAGACACATAAAAATGGAAAAACTAATAAAATAGCAGTTCCACTTGCCATAAATGTAATAAAGTATTTCCAAGCAATAGGGAAGTGTTCACTGATGCCCCATTGTAGGGATTTCTCATACTAAAGTATGTCAAACATTCCACACAATTCTAAACTACTTTGATAGCATACCTTGGGTGGCCTTAGATACACTCCAAGTGTCTGGACAAATTTGTCTTTGAAATTAGTCTCACATTTCTAAATACCACATTTATCAGCAGAAAGAAAAAAGGTTGCGGTTTTCAGAGAAGTGGGGGTGGTGGTTACAGGTGCCGAATTGTAGACAGCTTATTAAACTAACATTAAAATTGGAACATGTGTGCATTTTTTACATACCAAGGATATTTAAAAATGGGACTTACAGTTTTACAAACTGCGCTATAGCAAAAGTAAAAAA
>CM021536.1:928324-943309 GCA_010994315.2 Pisaster ochraceus
CAAGTATTGAGACTTTTCTGGTTGGAATTTTGTCACACTTACATATGCTCACTTTAACTCAACAATAATACAGTCTACAGAGTATATAAAAAGCTTGATTTTGGCCAAATTACAAATTTTAAAAAAGACACAGTATACAACTTCCCTCGTGTTGTAGCAAAACAAACTGCGCCACAAAATGTATCCGTTGCTACTCACAAATTGTCACCTGCTCTTCAATAGTTGCATTCAGTGTGCATAAAACATGTTCACTTTAAAAGATTTGGCTATGCAACTTAGCAGGATGAAACCAGTCCCGGATGAAACCATTCCCAGACTGACACAAGATATTTTTTCCAGTCAGTTTCCCTACAATGTAATTGTGGTTTATTACTTAGCACATTTGAGACATACATAGGGGCCTAGAAAATCTCAACTCTCATATCGTCACCGTTTTCACAAAGAGCCACATATGTCCAAACGCCTGATTGAGGTTTTCAATTTTACACTCTGCTTGGCTTAAAACTGCAAAATCTGCAAAACTAAAGCCACGGTTTGCAGTTTAAGATCTGTCATATAATTCTGTATAAGTTTAACCTCTCCATTGTCTTACTAATTTCTTTAAATATATTGGCTAATTACCATAGGTAATTAGTCAAAGATACGTGTCTCTTTGTGAAACCTAAAAAGGTTGTCCTACTTAAACACCAACTGGTTAACGTGTTTTTACATAGGAAAGGGGCGCATATGTCACGTGATCACATGCACACTGACATACATGGCTCTTAGTGAAGTCCGAAAAACAATTTAACCTGCATTTTACGCGCTTCTGTTGCAATGTATAACAATGCAATTTGGAGGCCTGTGGAGACACAGTGCTATCATCAGGCCTCAACATGTTGACAATAAAAATTCACTGTCGATAGTGACACCTAAAAATTTATAAAAACGTAAAATTACGGCATTAATCACTAAGGCAGTATTTTACTAATAATCAAGTGTGTCAACAAAATAACAAATCCATGGTCAAATATTCCAAACAGAAGTTTCATCCACAGTAGATCACGTTTCAGTGTCCTTCATCAGTAGGAATGCGGATGCTGTATTTAAGTGGATATGAGTGATTTTTCATCATTTATTATACGTTATATTGACAAATCAAACAGTAGAAGAGCCACAAGCCACAGAAGAGGAATATATAAATAATGAATATAATTTAAGTGAAAACAGTGTAATTTAATTCTTCAAAATAATTGCTGTTTACCATTTTAAGTAGAATACGAAAGTAGAGAGAACTTTATTTTATGTTATTAACTAAATAGACTCACTGTTAACTGACAGTGGACAACATTTTAGAGACATTTTGCACACTATATTTACATGTACATGAATGTGGAAAGTTGATAAAAATTGCCTCTCAATAAAAGGATCAAAAACAAGGCAGTACCAGCAAACCGTGTTTACAGTACCGCTGTAAACGAGTAACAATCTTTCAGAACAAAAGACAGCAACTTCAAGGATTTTAACAACTTAGAAACTGAAAGTGTCTCATTAAAATGTTGGGTCAGATGGTTTTAAACAATTTCATGTAGGCCTAGTTTCTTTCGTCGAAAAATTTTCCGGTTATCCGATAGAAATTACATGTCAAAAGGAATAAAGATATTTACAAAAAAAAACAACTACAGTAGAAGTTAGAGGAGCCATAAGCTGTTTCACACTCACAGATACGGCCATCTTGATTCTTGATTCCCTCCAGGTGCAATTGAATGGCATACACTGCACTTATCGACACCGCTGTGGGTCCGGTACACAACTCATATTTTTCCAGAGTTATATGTATTTAATTGACTATTGTTCCCATTCAATTGTCCCCATTTTGCGTCGAGGGGTTCTAAAAAAATAAAATAAGCATCCTTGTCCCAGAGTTTTAATTTTATTTCTTCAATAATAATGTTGTTTTTTTGGTTTTTTTATTATAAAAGCTAAAACTCATTTAATAAAAATTGTAATGGGTATTTTTGTTGTTCAGATTTTGTCATTAGATATAATTTAAGACAAAGGATTTGATATCAGAAAAAAAGTTCTTTGTTTGACGTGTTTTTTTGTTATACACGAGACTTGCAAAGTATATACCCCTGCCACTCATAAATATGATCTCGTAGCCGGCTACGCGATCATGATGATTCTAGCTCTTGTATTGAGGAGGAGGAATGTCCCATAATCTACTTCTTAAAGTCAGATGGAAAATTTCTGTATGCGGCCACCACTTTCTAAGGGATTTCTAATATTTTTAAACAGACATTGGACTTTATTTCTTTTTCTTTTTTTATTCCTCTTGAGAAATTGGTAGCTAAAAGTTAAAACGCTAAATTTTGACCTTTTAAAAGGTAAATTCAAGTGCACATTTCTTTGCGCAGACATAACTCTCATGCCCAAAGGAACGAAAATGGAGTGTGGAGGGCAGCATTGTCAAGACCACCATCGACCCGAAAAGTGTTTATTTTTTCATGATTTTGTCCCCTTTGACAGTTTGTAATTCAAAGTGCATGTCAGTCTCTGTAGACTGTATTAACATTCTGTCAACCCTTCTGTTCTGGACAGGTATGGTAAGGAAATAATTTGACCTAATTTAAGGGAGGTAAAGTGGTGGCCGGACACGGAATTCAAGCCAAGAAAATGGCAAACTTGGAGGAAAATTTCGAGAAAGTAGAGCATAGCTTCCTTCCGAGATAATTTACTGTTGCGTTTAGTTCCTACCTACACAACACACTGGGTACACACCCCTCACACGCATCAATCAATGCAAAATTTATCTGTACTTCCGAGGTTGTGAGCCTTCAATTTGAAGGCGTTTTCCCAACATCTAAGAGCTTGACAAAAGCCACACGAACGATCACAGAACTTCCACAGAATATGACAAACCACTACCCACTCACCTAGTTCATCTCCATGGCCCATTTGCGCCAAAGCATACAGAAGTTCAGGCGACAAAATTACAGGAATACCCTTTAGCACCACCATTTTGTCCGAGTCGAAAACGTAGGCAGTTGAGTCCCGTTGGTTTCCGCTTCACGACCTCCTCAAACACCAAGTATTGTCAAGCGTCATTGCATTGCAGCTGTTGGGAACCATTCGGCCTGATCTGGATAGGTCAAAAGAGTTCATTATTTTTCGTTAAAGGGGTGGTATCTTACGGTCATCTGTAGTCAAAATTCTCAGTCGTTCTAATTTCCCTCCTTAAGTAGGCCCTAAACTTTCCTCAAATCAGACTTGTATAAATTTAGTATTGTTACTGACATTGTAGAGTTCTTTTCCGGGTAGGCCTAAGTTAGCCCATGGATGGAGGAATTTAGCCAACGGAGCTGTAGCTGTAGACAGACAGGTTCAGCGTCAAAAGTAACCGTATAGTTGCACGCCTATATTTTATGGGGGTTGGGTGTTTGAGGGAGGGGGTGTTGGGGTGGGGGTCAAGTAATGTTTAGTCACATAATTATTGTTATGTGAATGTTAACTATCATCTAGCCGACAATCAAGTTTTATTTTGCTTGGAATTTTTATTTGAATGGATCCATCATCAAATGAACTCAACTTAAAACCGTTTATTTCAGCATTTGCCGTCACTAGACCCTGTTCTTTTTAAGACACACACTCAAAAAGTGATTTGCTGTGTGATGGGAGACTTCCGACCAAAGACACCCAGACCCACCCAAATTGAATTCCTTCAAAAGGAGCTGTCCTCAGACAAAATTACAAAAACCAAGGAAACCACGAAGCCTTGCGTGCTGCACGACGAAGCCTTGGTGAAACCTAGGTGGTTTCCTCAACTTCCATCACAGACGAATAAAAACAAGAGACTTTTGACGTCCCTATCTAGGCGTAACCCTTCCACAATGTGACCACAGTCTCAGGTCAAGTCGGACATAACAACATCTGAAGACGATCAACACTTTAAAGGGGGTGTCTAAGCAGCCTCGTTTATAAAAGGAGTCTGAAACCGTCAGAGGGCCTACAGATTTTCCCAAACACATAATTAATTCGTCTGATCATGGACCTCCATAGTCTGATTGAAAGTTTCAGAACAATGCATGTTGAGAAATGTTAATTGCCATGTTTAGCAAGATGGATAGGAGCAGTTAAGCCTTAATGAACAAGTTCTTCACACCCAACCATTATACCACCCCCCCCCATGCGCGCGCTTTCCCGCCTGCCCGTGACCCTTGTAATTGGGGGACCCATACTCTCTCAATTGAATTACATTTGGTTTTCCTTATGTAGCATGAAGTAACCCCCCCCCCGGTCTTCACTCTGGGATTCACGGGAACTCGGGGATTTCAGGGGGTACTTCTGTTCAGGAGGAAAAGAATGTGAGAATGGGACTATTTGGGGGTACCCTGTGCCACATTTCGGGCATTGTATAGTGAATTGGATGAAGCAAATGTCTCATATGGAAACCAGTGACTTTTCCAACATTACACTATTAATATTATTAGACAGTGACATAAGCTGATGAAATGACCGCTGTTTGTGAAAACCTCATATAGAGGTAACTGGGGTTTGATCATCTTGTGTTGACGTGACCGTTTTTGCTACATTATATTGGCCCGTCGTCCATGCATCTTCAAGGCCCATCACCCTCATTATTTAGAAGAGAACCTAAAGTCAAAATAACATCATCATGGTCACAAAAACATGACTCATTCCTTTGGTTTTAAATAAATGTTAATAATAGTTAAAGGTTTGACCGTTGAGCTTAACTGGCTTCTACGATCGGAAGACATCAAGGATGTTCCATTGTAATAGACTCCTGTGCAAAGGGGATATTGCGGTTAAAATCATCTGATCATAATGGCGGATCCATATGAGGTGCAGAGCAGGGTTTACTTTCTCTTTCTGAATGAAAAGAATGTCTCGAACATATGTGACTTTATTCACTGTTTCGTAACTTTCAATCAACCCTATACCAGTCCTTTTTAACTACTCTGAGATTTGTGTCATTTTCGAGCCCGTCTCAAGTCTATATTCGCCGAAGGCCTCACATCACAAAGGAAGGTATTGTCTTGGTAACTTATTAACAATGAATGTTAAACTAATGTAAGATAAATTGTGGCATGAAATTGTGGCTGAAAGTGCTGTTGTGAAACCAATAATTTATGATTGTGGCTTTGAATTTGTTGTTTGTATAATTATAATCGAGTTCAAAATATTTCTGCTCGTAAGAAAGCATTTTACAAGGTGAACCAATCTGTAGAGTAAATTATTTAATTGATCTTTAAACAGAAGTTTGTTATGAGACAAATTAGAATGTATATAAATAATCGACTTTTCATGTTCCGGGTCAATGGCAGGGTGGGCGATGCGAGCGAATTTTAGTTTCCGGTTCGTAAAACCGCTGGCTCTACATTATCGCAAAAGGTGTTTCCGGTGATGCCCACGTCCAACAAAACAACAATAGCAACTTTAACTGCCCCCTCCAAACAAATAAACAACAATAACCACTTGTGTAGCTGTTGTCTATATTTCCATGTGTTTTTACTATCGTGCGAGGCACGAGGGTAACTATTTTTAGCGGACCTTTCCAACGAGTCATACAGGATGCATTGGCATAAACTAACCCATTTGCTTTAATTTACTAAACTTCTTGGTACAAGTATACGTTTATAAAAACAAAATAAAAAGTTGCATTTATACATTGTCAGGGGAAACTGTGGGGACTCCCGGGTTGATATATATATTGTTTTAATACTTAATCAATTAAATTTTGTCAGTACTAAAGCATGATTTATTTTATCACCAATTTTTCAAACTTTTGATTCATATTCAAGGATCTTCCCATTCATTGTGCATGTTACAAAAAGTAAAGTTAAATTTCAGTATTAAGACCTAATCATTTAAAAACAAAGTTTTACAAGTAAACAATGAAAATAAATACATAAAGAGGTATTATCACTTAGCATAAAGGAGGCCTCAGGGTGGCTCATTGTGTTTCAGTGTTATGGAACCTGGTTCGAATCCCACCTCAGACCCTATAGAGTTGTAAGCAGACCGGAACATTGCATATCAGGTTTTCAGTCGTCCCTACCCCAGATCGCATTCGGGAATTTCCCTGACCAACACTGGCTTCCTAGATAGTATAATCACCACCCTGTTACCGGTACCGGTGACTGCTCATTTGCATGTGTAATGAAATAAATAAGGTAAATAGTAAATTAAATGAAAACAAAATTAAAAGCTTTCTTAACCACATCAAGGACAACCACCACCACAACATAAAATAAGTCCGGTACGATTGATTCTTCCTTTTTTGATAAGCCATTCTTTTTGCATTTCCTTTAAACAAAAAAAGCGATAACCCTAGAAATTTGTCCCGTGCCAATAGTACACAGCACGCAAGATAATGCAGCGGATGGGTTTCCCCGAACAAGCAAACAGTGACCGTGAATTATTTTACAGGGGAAGCTTTGGAGTAACCTGGTATACGTAACCATCCGGTAAAAACACTGATGACGTCGCATCCTATGTGGTTCTCGTTGCTAGAGTACACGATCGATCATTAATAGTTCATAGCATTTGCGATTCGGTGACAATCGTCGATCACCGACCGTCGATTTTTAGAACGCTGCGTGAAGTTGCCGTCACTCCACCGAGTCCAGTATACTATACATCCGAGCTGATCGTGATGACTCACTGTAGAACCTACTTTTCCACGCCCCTTTTAAAAACCGAGCAACGCGTAGAGTATATAAAGAGAGATCGAACAGTTAGATTTGTATAATCAACCAATAGCTCAAAGTTGTCGGTCCTGCTTGACTAGCAAGCCACGCTCCAAGAATTAGCAGTACCCTACACAAGTTGATCGGGAATTATACTTCAGTAATAATTGTTAATCGAGATTTGACATCACTCAGCTTTCTTTCAGAGATGGATCCCAGCAAGTTGGTAACTTCGAGGTGCATGGGGCACATTTGGGGTAAGTAGCCGTTGAAAACACCAATCATCTTCAAGCCCTAACTTAGTGATAACTTTCACTGCAGTTTCGCTTTGTGTATTTAGCATTCCTAAGTATCTTTGATTTACTGTGCGGTTTCACTGAAAATTACTCTCAATCCCTCTCTTTAACATTCATTGAACTTCAATACTTTTTTTTCAAATTTCTAAGTCAGCATTTTTTTACCGAGCTCAACGTACACTCTAGTTCTTAAAATCTATATACCTACTGTATAAAGGGGTATTTTTGTACTGATCTCCTTTGAGTGATAATGTCAATTCTTTTGGTACTGTGGAAAATAAAGGAACCTCGAAATGTCAACCTTGAAACTTATGATTTTGTTGAAGTAATTGTACAGCATGATTGGGAGCAGTCGCTTACTGAAAGCAGGTGGTATTTGGGGAAAGTGCAATTCTCTGACCAACATTCCCACACTCACACCATGGGTAAAACCAAATGGTTTTTTTTTTGTATCCAGATGCAATTTTTACGTCTATTATATATTTTATTTTAAAGTACTTTTACTACCTAGATTTTATAGTTGTTATTGTGAAGCGCCTTGGAATATTTTCTTTACATAAAGTGCAATAAATGCATTTTATTATTATTGTTACTATTATTGTTATTAAACTTCCTTTTGATCTCGGTTGCTATTTTGGTCTACAGGTTTGTACAGCATACTCGTCATGTTTCTCGGTGTGATTGCCTCAATCAGTGGTTTTCCAACTGGTTCAGTTATAACACAAGCCAGCTTACCTGACGGGGACCAGTCTTCACCTGACAGCCCATCACGCCGATCTGTCCTCGGCATTTACGCTGGTGATTTAAAAGTGACACTCAACTCGCTTCGTGAAGACTTCGTAAGTTTATCATTGTATACATCTGAACAACCCATCGTCTTGACTTCCTCTCACTGTAATGATCGAAATCGCTCCTGAACAAAGATATTGGCAAAATAGGAAAACCGCCGAAATAGGGCTAGTAGCTCGGTTGGTTTAGAGCGCCGGGACGTTAATCCAGAGGTCACAGGTTCGCATTCCGCTCTAGTCAATTTTTCTTTGTTAAACCCAAAACTCGTTGGCACCATAATAATCCAATGTCACAACCACACTTTTCATAATTTCGGTTTTAAGCAACATCATTTCCTGTACCAACTTTATGTTCCATTGTAGGATTCACCAAATACAAATTGTACGTAACCGACTCATCCTTTTTTGATTAACATACTTTATTTCCACTTAGCAACCAAGTTTCGCATGTGCTGAGAAAAAAAACTCCATATTTTAATCGCAGATTTTCTTAATCCCAACAGATCGGAAAGCGACTCCGCCACGTCTGGGGCGATTCACCACCTCCCCTCAGTGAAGTACTTAACAAACTCCCAGACATCAACGAACTCCTTCCCAGCACAGTCATATCAAGTGAAGCTATACCGACGAGGATGTGGACCCACTACTGGATTCTCCACGCGTTTAACCGCTCAATGGATAACTTCAGATTTGACGAGAGTCAAAACAACGCAAGCAACAACTTCGGGACAAGGTTTGACGAGTTGCAAAATAAGATTGAACGAGTCATGGGTGGGATACTTCAAACGGTGAGTTTGTCTTTATCCCCACCCCACCCCCACCACCACCACCACCACTCTAGTACCAATAACTCGCCCTTTTCCATCTTTATAAAGCGATTCAACACCGAGAAAAATCTTGCTCGAGAATGAGTTTACCAGCCAAAATACCCTTTGAAGCACGTTGCTTCTTCTTCTTTTCTTTTTCTTGTAACTAAATTGGTAAAGACACATTTTATCATGTGGATTCTTAAACCGGGTCCTGATGTGGAATTTATAGCAAGTAGCGCCCGACAAAAGGAAATAATTTAAAAAGTGGAAGTTGAAAACAAATTCAATTTTGGGGGTTCCAATCTGTTTATTTGAATCAATATCAAACGGCAGTTAGCGATGTTTTGAATTCACAAGCATAAAGATTTCGACCTATATTAGGCATGAATGGTCAACCAACATTTGACAACGTATAACAGACAGTGACCGGTCTATATCCGTCGGAATAAATGAGACCAATTATTTATAACCTCCGATTGCGACAAACAATTCAACCCACATGTCTCCGACTATATTAACACAAAAACAACAACTCGCAGGTCTGAAGGCACCACCTCAACAGGAAGATAAAAAGACCGGTCATGACACCATTGTAAACCTCTCTGAAACTGCCTTCTTTAAAGCAATTTACATCAGTCAATTTCTGCCGAATATTATAACTTCCTCAAAAATAAACCGTGTATGTAATACTTGAATTGTACTGGAAGTGTTTCGCAAACAGTAAACCAACAAATGTTTGTTGTCTTCTCGTTGCAAAATTAATAAAAACCCAAACGTAGACTTAACAAACCAGGAAAACACGTTGGCAAATCAACTTTTGGCTACGATTCTAGAAAAATATCCCGGTGTGGCGAGTCTAACCGCACGCTACTTAGAGCCGAATAATTGTTTTTAATGTGTTCGATGTCGGGGTTCATACGGGTCAAATTGGCACCGGCAGTCCGTCTCATATCAGGTTAAAAATGAGGTACATCCTCTGAAATTTATTGGTGGTTAGTAAGTATAGAATATGATTACGCACGTGGGTGAAATCGGGCGTTACTGCCGGTGTCTGAAGGCCGCTTTCAGACCTTTTGAAGAGTTCTTCCCATTGTGGAAAATTATACCGCAATGTGTTTTTATTATTTGTTTTATTTTATTTTAGGGGATATAATTGTAACTAAAAAAACAATCACCTTCCTGCCTCGGGTTGAAGCACTTATTAAATATTACACAAAATTGACGATTTAACTAATCTTTTAAATTATTTTCCATATCGTCTTGCAGTTTCAAGATAGAAGCTGGGAAGAGAATGAAAGCGTCACAGTTCCGCACAATCTGGATGATATTTTCAAGACAGTATATACTAAAGACTTGTGTAGAAACCTTCGGATTTGTACACTCCTGTCTTTTTTTGATAATTACACGTCGATACTTAATACTGATGTTCAACTTCTTCGATAACTCAAATCGTGGAATGAACTATGCCGTCTCAATGGTAACGATGATCCAACAACAAAGACGGTAGAGATTGTGCTCAATTAGCGGCAAACTTCAGGTAGTAATCTTGACCTATGGCTTGTTCGAATTGGCGACTATGGCTATGGCTATGGCTACGGATACGGCTGGATCGCCGCGTCATCATGCGTTGATGTATATATATATAGCAACACCCTTAGCAACAGTCGTACCTGTCGCCGAAGCTGTCAAGTCGGATACAACCTAATTTCACAAAGCTATTAAATAACAACAATAATGCTTAGCAAAATGTCTTTGCTCATCAAACAATTAAGGGCCCCGGTCGCAATGTTGAGTTGACTGGTAAACTGTTTTTGCTAAGCAAGATCTGTCTGTGCTTAGTAGCTTGATGAAATTGAGCAGGGCTCTGTCGGTAATGAGGCACTGCGGCTTCAGTTTTGGCTATCACAAAAAGCCATAACCTTAGCCAGAGAGACCATTTTTGACATCGTCCAAGCAAAGGTTATATAGTTTTTCAGCTAATGATTAATTCATAAATAATAAGTGAGCTTTAATCTTTCTAAAAAGCAGCTTTTATAAAATGAAATCATTCCATATGAGTAACATTGACAGAGAAGAAGCGAACAATGCTGTGCTAAATTATTTGAAGTGAGAATTGTGAAAAGAAAAGAAAAAAAAACATTTTACCTCAAATCTTCCTGTTGAAACCGTGGCAAAAAATGTTTTTGAAGCAAACGAGTTTGAGATATGCAAGTACTTTATATTCCTACACCGGCACTCCTTACTGATGTAGAGTTCCGCAGTGCTAACGTCTGAATTTAATAAGTTATAATTTATCAAAAGAGACAGATAGGATGTGTACATACTATTTATTGAAGAGAAAACATATTTTTCTAATTATTTTTGTACAAATCTGTTGCCAAATTTTTGTGGCAACATAAATAAATGTTCCTTTTCAGATGTATTGTAGTGTTCAAAGTATGAAGTGGGTAGAAGGGGAGTTTGGCTTTACATCTTGGAAGAAGAACACCTTCCGACTGTCTTAGTGGGCTGACAAAATGACAAAGTAGGAGAAAATATCACGTATACAGCGTTGAAATGTTCATTGTAGGGTAGTTCATCCAAGTAGGTAGAAAGGGGGTGAGATTATGCCATAAAGATCTTAAGTTGGAAATCTTGAGGCAAATCTGAAAGGACTAATTTGAGCTGCCGCTAAGGCGACAACTTACCATTTGGAGGGGATCTTCACTTTGTATAAACTAATATTTATGGACTAAGTGCAATAGCCCAATATTTGATGTTGTTAACTTATTGAAGTAAAAAAAAGAGATGTAAATAATGTTTTAATCAAGACGTGTACGAACGTTGTGTGGTTATAATGAAACTATGAAATGAAATTACTGGAATTTGTTTCGGCTGTCCAGGGTGATTTGATGTGTACCATCAAGAATGTCTGAGATTGGGCTAGGGTTGTTCGACTTGTAACATCTAACAGAACTTCAAGATGCTTTCTAACCTTTGCTCAAATCTCCTTGGACGGTTTTTACCACAGTGTTCAATTCTTACTCTTTTTCACACTTTTAAATAATTATTTAATTACTGATGAATATACGCGTTTTAAATCTAACACGAGGCCTACCTCCAATAATTTCGCAAATACCTGTCGTGTTTCAACCATCTTCATGTTAGTCCTTGTGTGATATTAATAATTAGAACCAGGCAATTGTGTCCACCAAGCCTCGCTGTGGTTATCAGATTTGTTCTCTTAGAAAACAAGATGGTTGCATCATTTTGAAAATATTTTTTTTCTTTCTGAATATAATTTCGTCATGATCTATTATGTATTCCAAAAAGAAATAATTCGTTTTTCTAATTTATTTATTTAAATGTTATTTTTGTTTCCCGTGATATTCCACGGTCCTCTTTGTAGTCATCATGTATTCTACTTCTTTACTATCCCCTCTTTGCAAAATAGATGTTCAAATATTCCTGCAACTAATATAATTATCAATATTTATTTATCTATTTATTGTACTAAAACAATCACCGTCAGCCTTATGTATTATTTTGAATGCAGAAGATTTTATGAAATAAAAAGTACTTTTTGTAAATGCAATTATGTCAAACTTTGTATTTATTTAAGAGGATGTTGGGTTGCTATTTGTGGAGTTGTAAATGGTTTGTTTGTTTGTTTGTTTGTTTGTTTGTTTTTGTTCTTTCGTTCGTTTGTGACCAGTACACAACGCTTACAAGTTTGTCAAGACACAATTATGTTAAAACACTCATCGTTATTTAGTTACAGTTCCGTTTCATACATTTTCCTGTGAGGTTTTATAATGTGCAAGTAATTTTTTATTTATTTTTTTTTATTTTTTAAATAAAGGCAGGGTATGCTTTTGGTAACTGTCAAAGACCAGTATCCTCGCTTGGTGTATCCCAACATAATGCATAACATAACAAACCTGTGAAAATTTGGGCTCAATTGGTCATCAAAGTTGCAAGAAAAAAATGAAAGAAAAAGAAACCCCCAGTTGCCTAGAATTGTGTGCTTTCAGATGCCTGCGAAGGGTTTCATGTCTGAGGTATTTCTCAAAGGCAAATTTTGAGGTGAAAAATTACCTCTTTCTCTAAAACTGCATTACTTCAAAGGGGATCGTTTCTAACAATGATTGATAATATCAACATCTCTTTGACATCTAAGTTTTATGGTCATTCACTTTTGGAGCAACTACCAATGGTATACCTTGCCTGCTAAGCACACAGGAGCATAATTCACGGATGCTATGTTCATTTGTATTAATTATTTTACAATTTTCCGTGTTCTGAGTTGTCTTGAGCCCAATTATAACCAGAAACACACCCTTATAGTCAATGATTGGTGCGCATGCGCCGAGCAAACGTAACAAGGCACATTCTAACCGAAAACACCTGTGACGGACCAGCTTTCACAATGATGACGTAATAATTACTATTTCAAAGGCTGCCCTTGAACTTTGTAAGCAATTCGCTTTAATTGATTGGTTTCATTATTAATTATGCTACGTACAGACGTATGATAGGACAACAACTTGACAATACGTTAATGAAATTGCATCACTGCATGCACTGAAGAGGCATTACTGATAAGATGATGACGTCATATCTATATTTAACCCAACCGGATGCTTTTACTTATGCGAATGGGGACTCGTAACAATACAATATGAACTTGTCACCTCTAATTGATCAGGTTGACAATCGATTAGGATTAAACAATGAAAATGATCGATAGTTCTTATATGGCTCTCGTTATGGACTATCACCGCGCCCACAACATGATTAATTTCTGCTCCTCAATCAGACGAACCGTGGCCATCATATCCAATCTATCTATATTACAATCAATAAGTTTTAACGCGTTCGTCATCAACACATTTTAAAGATACAATACGTCATTGTTTTTGAAAGAATAGGTTAATTCCCACCCTCTAGTTCTCGATAAATAGGCAATTACGATTGCAACAAATCTGTGAACATTGCATCACAATTTGGGGGGCACAGGGACTTTTTATATATACGTTCGATTTGGGCAATCGAAACAAGCCACGGAGGTTTGCGGGTGACTACAAACGCTATTTTCCCCGACTTTGTCACTAGACATAAGACAGTGCCTCGGGCCTGTACTTTCTGTTTCTCCCATATGACGGCACCCTTTACCAATGGCAAACCCATACACAAACGAAATCATAGCCCCAAACTCTCAGAGAATCTTAAGATTGCAAATCTTCAACAAATATTCATGATACATTAATTATGCGTTATCTACTATTGTTCTTTTTCACTCGAGGGGTGTCAAGAGGAGCCGACAAAGCTGCTTGTCAGGAGGCTATACAAGCCTCTTAGCGACGTCAAGCTGTCCCATTCATCCACAAATGTAGTCTCCATGTCTGTCCGTTCCTACTAACCTCAAGTCAAATTGATACCCGACTACAAACCACTTTTACTGTTAACTGAGTACATCGATCTGTTAGCACTGAACGGTGTGATTCAGCGATCTTGTTTACTGCACTAAGATCCCCATAGCCAACGGCCAGACTGTTGGGCACCAGTGTACAGTAACACCAGCGATATCTACGTCGCTTATATTAATCGTATATTATAATTGTTGCGTATTTATAAATAGCTGTTGATGTCATCAACGACTTGTAAAGTGTAGAGCAGTTTTAGAAATATTTATGTCACTCAAATAAAATTAATGCGTCATTGAAACTATGCGGATCTTCACTGCAGATGTTTCCATACAAATATTTCTTATTCGGAGACTAAAACTCAATACCCAATCAATTCATTTATATTATGTAACCTCTATAACTGTTTGCCATAAAGTATTTTCTGTTTCGAAATAGGCCTACCTTTTAGTGTCAACTGCGCATGTACATGCTGCAGCTTACCATTTTTTGCATTTTTATGTGTCGTCCCAAGTTCCCTACGGGTGCACCCCACTAAATAAACTCACATATAGCATACAGTGCAAAATGCTAAATGATAAAAATACACACAAAAATACCTAGAAGTCTCACAGCTGTTTACTGTATAGGGGGAAATTATTCATTGACTCTTGACGTTTTACCCTCTGCTCAAATTTATATGGAGAGTCCCAGGGCCTGTCGAGTTATCTTCCAAATAAAAACACCCCTACACCGGTGTAATTTTCCAAACGTCCGAGCATCAGTCTTGAAAAATGTCCCTACACCTCTCATCAAATAGGAGCATTTATTTCAGGGCCATATATGTCATCCAAAATAGCTCAAGTTGGAATTCAACAACCCCCAGGTCACAACTGGGCAACATTTTTACACTGTTTCCCTTTTATTGGGCTCTCAAAGCTGTCTAGAATATAATATTCTGAGGGGCCAACAAAATATTAATGAGGCTGGCGCTCTGCTGTCTCCCTATTTAGTGGGGC
>CM021536.1:963027-979929 GCA_010994315.2 Pisaster ochraceus
TTTTCAACAGCTGTGGTGCTTCTCACCAGGTAAGTGTTTAGGATCATATTTTGTTGTAGTATTCACCAATCTATTGCCCTACCTTTTTTATGTGGAAATCTTGAGTACTGTTGATGCAATAAAATAACATTTCGGAGAACCTTGTCTTACTATAAGACACAAATGCAGTCACCCGATGCAGATGATTCGGTTTTGAGCTCTGAGTAGCAAACTTGGTAAGTAGAGGAAAGTAAAGAAAGGAGAGGCTCGTGATTTTGAAGGGCCAATATCTGGCGGCAGTGATAGTAAAATCAATAGAAGTGTTTGTTTACGTCTTATACTGTCAGGTACTGCAAACAAACTCCACGTTGGAATACATGGTCACAAGAACAAGGTGGCCAGCCGGAAATTTTAGACGTTTATCCCGTCCCTACTCCCATGAATTGAAGCCATGGGCTGTGTCCTACGGCTACAACTGTCGCTCAGGGTGAAGCTAAGGATGAACGATACTTCAACGGAAGTGGAAATATAGCCTCAGCCGAAGCTGTAGCCGCCAATTCAGACACGGCCTTGGACTCCACAGAGGCAACTTCTGAGTGTCACTGAGCTGGTGAAATAAAACCACTATTCGGCCTTGGCCCGAATTGGCGGCTACGGCGACGGATGAATCGCCGCGTCATCATGCGTTGAAGTACAGGACACCCATAGCAATACACCTTAGCAACAGCCATAACTGTAGCCGAAGCCGCCAATTTGGATACGGCCTAAATAGCTCGTATGGTAATCTCGCGCGTACCGGTAATCTCGCGTGAGCTCAAACATTTTATGGAACACTTGGTTCCCTCGTGAACAGATTAATTGTGTGAAGCAAACAAAATCACGCACTTTACCGGACCCCAGTATTCGAAAACACGCGAGACTTGCAACTAGGATTCGAGCTTGCAGGAAGATACAGAATGCGGTCAACCATTTAAAAACAAAACACTGACTATGACTGTACTCTGTGGTTTATCGATAAAGATCAAGGGAAAGTTACACTCCTATCTCCATTAGTCAATACCTCGGACATTTCATAATAACTACATCGTAATAGTTCCCGGACCATTTCCATATGATGAAAATTATCCACATTCACCCAACTTTTCGGGAAAAATATGAGGTAAATTTTTCTGTAATAAACTTACTACTTCCCTCCCATATAAGGTAAACGTGACATGCTTGGCAAACCGCAAAACACCCAAAACAGTTCGGGGTGTGCACCTGCCCCCAATAGTTTTACTTTCGTCTCCGCACTTCGATGACATCATTACAAGATTCCTTGATAGGCAATTTTGTTTACTGTCGCCTGCAACTCTAATTAAATTGTTTACTTTCGCATGGATCTGATGGGTGGGTCGTTGTCTCACTGACAATTTTTTTTTCCCGCATCATGACAGAAGTTATGACCTGATGATGACATTTCGTAGATGACTGGAATTAGCTGAAATGTACTTGAGTCAATAACTCAATCGAGGGACTTGATTGGTTGCCACGCCCCGTGGTACGGTCCGCACCGCCCCGTGGTACTGTCCGCACCGCCCCGTGGTACGGTCCGCACCGCCCCGTGGTACGGTCCTGTCCCGTGGTACGGTCCGCACCGCCCCGTGGTACGGTCCGCACCGCCCCGTGGTACGGTCCGCACCGCCCCGTAGTACGGTCTGCACACGCTGACGAGCGTTTTCCTTACGTTTTGATTGTGTATTTTTCAAAGATTTTTTTAAAAACTAGGTGTGTTGTTTAAAATGTCCTGACAGGTATTGCCTTAGTTAATTAACCTTCTTTGTTTGCTTAATTAATTAAGTTTGATATTTGGTTTAATTTACCATTGACAATAATTGACATACCGATTCTGCATATCACAAAGGCTGGTGGTAGAGTTTTGTCCTTCCCCCTTCTAACCAAACCAGCATCAGAAATAGCCAAGTTTCTGGCATCTTCAAACAGTTATGAAGTTAAAGAAGAAAGTCAAAATACTACAAAAGAATTCATCAGAACATGTCGTACAAAATAAAGACGTCATTTTATTGTAGAGACCGTAAACAAAGACTAGAAACTAAAGAATGGAGCGAAAGGTGGGAAGGTGGCCGGAAATCAAGCCAAATGACGCAATTTACGGCATTTGTTATGAGACCCCGATGGGACAAATGAGCTTCGTCACCTAAAATTTCCTATGTGAAACTTTGTTCATCCTCTGTCAATTCCTCTGTCATGGCAGAAGTTGAGACACCAGATTTCATCAGAACAATTCTTTTCTTTACTCAGTGTTTGTGGGTATAAAAACGAATCCAGATTTTTCAAAACAGATCCCCAAAACGTTTGCTTTATTAATAAACCAACTTCAAACATGAGGGCGCCCAGCTTCAAGGCCATGTTCAAGCTTTATATCACTTTATATCGCTTTGATTTAGTTCGTATAGTTTCCGCGAAGTCAACTGGGTTCACCCCCCCCCCCCCCCCCCCCCCCCCCCCCCCCCCCCCCACAGTGAGCCACGGTTTTTAGTCGAACAAACCTACGCCCTCTCGTGCGAGTCGTATGGAAAAGCTAGTGGTCTAACATCAATGTTTCCGCGTTAATTTTTTCCGCAGAATAACACAGTTTATTTAGGTTCACGGTGTTAGGCTGACACCTGTGTAAGGTCATCGGGCTCACCTATTCTTCTTACCTTCTCAACGCCTTGTACAAGTTCATCACTATCCCCCATCTTATTTAGTCTACATGAAAGTGCCGAATTAATAATGCGACTTGCTTTAGTGATTAACTTTTCCAGAATTTCCAAACCTCGGCCCAGGCTTCAGTGCGGCTGCAGGAAATTCTGTCCTGTACAAATTTCTTTTGACAGCGCCCTCTTTTGAACCAACCTATTTCATTCCGCGGGAGAGATTTCCCTATGGCAGGTTTCCTATAGGGAAAACTGTCCCTCTGAAATGTTGATCCCTATAATATGGGAAATTAACATGGTCCCCTGTATTTATCCGCTCGGAGTGGACGTCGGGTTATTAATTATAAATATTTGAAAAATCGAAAATTACAAATATTTCCAATCATACTAAAGTTTCGCACAGGGTTATCCTCAAAACCCATTGTCATAAATATATGTATTTCTTTATCCTTCTTAAAATCTGATCTCGATTTGATTTTATCCTAAACCCTAGATCTATTTCGAGGTACTCTGGATCCTGTCAGGTTGTTGGGAGAATCAAGAGGGAGAAAAAGATGGCTACTCATGGTTCGTCTTAAAAAAGCCTATAAACCTTTCTACTTCAACGTCACAGCCAAAGTTTTTGCCAACCGAGGTTAGAAAATTATGGAAAGCCATAAATGCGAAGCAAAAAACAGGAAGCTACCGTTTGTAACAATGTTACACAAATATTCAAAAATAGTGTTGAATTTGTTTGAAACAAAGCAACCAATTATGAGAAGTTGTTTGTTTTTTTTTTTTAAATGAAAGTTTGCAGAAGTGTTGAATTGGGTCATAATTATCTGTTAACACAATTCAATATTTTGCTTACCATTCGGCCGTCCCTGCCAACCAGGGTGGTTTGTTTATCAGAAATGAAGAGGTTTATAGTCTCACTACAATTTTAACAAAATACACTGACTGATACATTAGAATCTTTGCTAACAATCACGAAAAATGTGTACCTAAAGCCTATATGGTTGTAATCAAACTGCAAATTGTTTACGTCAGAAGTGCAAACAGTAATTAGAAATCAGTACAATGTAGATTCGAATTTCAGTGGTGTCCGTTTGCGAATGCTGCGGCCAGAGATGCGGGTGGTACCCGCTGTCACCACCTCGCTAAACGTGGATGGATTCGACTTGATGAAAATATTATGGTGACAGTTTTTTCCTTTTTCTCAACAAGTACACACTGTATTCAACTGAAAACTCCATAAATGACTTTTATTGAATCTTCCATTGATAGCTTGGTGTATAAATTAGCATTTAAAGACAAATCAGAGTTTGAGTATTAATCTACAAAATCCTTTTGTGTTTTTAATCATAATATTGAGAACGATCTGACTAAAGCTATTCCTCATTTCTCTACATAGGCCACCGTAATGCATTAAACATAAATCCGATGTTGTTTCTTTTTCTTAAAAATAACATTAAAATATATTTTTTTTAATTGTTTCAGTAAGTTTAGTCTTTCTAAAATCACCCCCTCCCCCGTAAAAAGGGGCGATTGTGGTGAACCACCATTGGCTTGGTTTACATCAAAAGTAGACAAGAAAATAGTACCCGGTACTTTGAATCTTGTCATCAGACGAGTAAAAACAATCAGAACATTATTTTATGAACCCTTTAATTTGTCACAATAAATTCACATCATTTCCCCCTTGAATGATAATTGGATGGATTAACCTGCACAATTTCACACCTGTACCAACTTCTAATTCCATGGGAGCCAATCATGTCAGATACTTAAAGAAAAACGGTTATGTCAATCGTTTGTATTACTAAACATTTCTCTCAGAATACCAGCTGAATCCGTGTTTGCAAAGAATCATTGTACGGTGCCGCGGGTTACCCGTTTTAGTTGGAATATACTGGGAGGGTTTAGCACCAATTCAATAGGCCAGTGATTGCATTTGGTACTAAAACCAGTATATTCCAATACATTCAGGGGCCTATTGTGTACAACGTTTCTATGGTATATATGTCCTGGTTAGAAACTGAAAGAGGAATGATTATGTCAACGAGCAAAACGAAACAGGGTGGATTTCGCAAACCATGCGTTAAATGGTTTTAGAGTATTCTGCTCTATGTAGTCCCATAACCACATGACAACGGCTCCATTGTCTTCCTAGTTAGGCATGTGTCAATGGAGGCTGGTAGAAAAATAGGTTCGGTGTCCTAGGGAAATCTGTCTCCAGAGATTCTCCCCCCCCCCCCCCCATGGGCAATTGACATGGGCTGAAGGAGGTTGATTCAAAAGAGGGCGCTATCAGAAAAAGTTCGTACACAACTCGCCGTATGGGGGGGGGGCGCACACACAGAATCTCATGGGGGGGGAGACACAGAATCTTCTGCCACACCGTGTCCAAGTTGGCGGCTGCGGCTACGTCATCATGCGTTGAAGTATATGACTTCCTTAGCGACAGTCGTAGCCGTAGCCATAGGCGCTAATTCGAATACGGCCAGTGGCCTGACGTCCATTCTTGTGTTGAAAGGTTTCTGGTCATGTTGATTGCTTTTGATAGTGTTCTTAATTTGCTCTAGAATCAATCGCCATTTATTGGTGTGTTGTTGTGACCACTGTACTGTTCTTATGTTTTCCTCTCTGTTTTATACGGAGCTCTGGAGGTGCCATCGATCCTGAGAAAAATTTGCTGCAGGGTGTCGAAATATTTTATCTGAGGATGGCAACATCATGAAAGTAAGTTGTCGACACCCAGAAATAAAATTATCTCGGGATGTCGACATCCTAAACGTATAGGATGTCGACTTCTCTATACATCATCATGGGACGATAACATCGTGAAAATGTCGCGAGCCCAAGATTAAATATCTTGGGAAGACCACACCCTACTTTCAGGATATTCTCATCCCCAGATCAATGTCTACTTTCAAGATGTCATCCACCTCAAGAAAAATCATGTCAGGAAGTCGGTTTTTACGTTTATCGTTTATACGTCGATATTACATTTATGATGTCGTCATCCTGCAATAAATTATCTCAAGATCTCAACATGTTGGATGTCACTTTCAGAGCACTATAATTGTTTCTAAATCATATTCTCACTAAAAGTTTTTTTTAGTAAAATCATTTATCTATTTTGTTTTGTTTTGTTGTTTTCTGATCAAGTTTAAATGACGAAATGTGCAGAATTATTGGGAATGTAGTCGTTGTTTTACACCTGTCCCTTCATGGGCTCTGTGTTTGAATGTTTGAATGGCAATAGTTTGGTTCAAAGCAGTTATTTTGGGAATTTGGTTCTCACGGTCTTCTGAACTTTCTACAAGATCTAGCTTGTATTGTTTTACTTCTCATCAAGAACTAAGAAGACGAGTTATAAGGGATTACATCTGGTCGTTTTGTAACATACAAGACACCTGTTCTACGTGGCAACACTTCATTTCGTTTTCCCTTTCGCTACACCACCGATTTGCAATTTTTAAAACTAGGTGTGGGTTTTTTTTACAGTTTGTATCTCAAACAACGGTTTACAGTTTTCAAATGTTTTTATTTTCATTTAGCCTACATACCTAACTTTCAATTTCCCTAAAATCGAAACTTTGGGTGAATTTTTCTTGACTTCCCCCTTGAAAAGCAACTGATTCTTTAGAACAATAACGCCTTTTATTAGTTTTAGATGAAGTGTTTACGTAACAACCAAAAGAAATTGATTTTTCGCCTCGCGTATTGCATCTCCTGATACAGAAACTGTCAGAACTGCAGGGAAGTGCAACCTTTAACTTATTGAACAAACTATGAACCGAAATACTTCAATAATGTTATCAATTTGTTAATGTCTATACTTGTGTAGAACTTCAGGTGTGACGTAATATATGAAGATGTGAGTTCAGGCGTTCGCAAACATGATTGGTGGCTGATGTTTCCAATCACACTAGACTTTTCAAGTGGTTCAACTTTAAAGTGGTGACATGTTCAGTCTTATCTAGGGTGGGTCTTATCTCAATGTAATGGACCGTGTACCTTCACAGCAAGCTATTCGTATAATGTAACCCGGGGATACTGGCATCGCACAAGTCCGGTACTTGTAAAACTTAAAGTGAACAGGTTCATTTTTTACCAACAATTTTTCATTTTCACATTTGGTAATACATATCAACTTTTTAAAAGTTATTTGCAAAATGTAAAAAATCATGTTGTTTTTCTCCATAACAATATTGCTGGTAAGAAAGTAAGTAAGAAATTTGTGCACTTTTAAATATATTTGTAACCGTCTTTTAATTTATACCATTTTGTTGGCAAAACAATTTGCCACATTTTGTACTCTAAACTATTATTGCATCATAATATCGAAGAGACGCACACCGTTTATTGATAATGTATGCTTCATTATTTGGAATGCTTACAAAAAATAAGAAGAGTCTATTAATTTGCGGTTCGGTTGGAAATGAGTTTTTTTATCCATTGAGTTTTTTTATCCAAACCTAGCCGAAAAGTGGAGAAGATGATATAAATTGAACATTATCCAAAAAGGGAAAAAAAATATGTTAAAGTGAGACTGTGTAAAAATTTGCTAATTTGTAAGTGTATATCCAAAGCATGGGAAAATAAATGTTTAATTAGGCCTACATGAAGAATGAAATGCTTTAATTCCTTCGTTCTGCTTACTTCAAACATCCATTTATATAGAACCTGAAATACCTTAAAGACAAATCTCCTGGAGGTGAGCAGAGTGTACTGTTCGAAACGTTGAGACCGCAACAACGGCTCTATTCAGAGCAAGATCTTCTCCAAAAGGAGGTTCATTCATGGTTGTACCCGCAAGTTTACTAGTTATAGCTACTTCTTAAAAATCTTTTCGTCAACTTTAACATAGTTGAATAAAAATAGTCATTTTGTACTTTTTGAGGCTTTGCATGGTGAGGTATCAATATATATTCGGTTTGCGGTAACACCATGTGTATATCTACTATAGCTATGTAGATTTGTTCTTTGATGACGATGACTAGAGCAAGCTAGTCGAAACGTTGAGACCAAATTAAGAGCTCACTCCGCGGCAGTGAAATTAATATTAACGAGACGTCCCCTCGATCCAATCCACTATTAAGCTAAAGTAATAGTCCCGGCCGATTTCCTACCCTCCGCCCAGGTAGTAGCTAATAAGCTGGACAGTTCTTCTCAGAACTAGTCTCCCAAAGTAGTCTCCCGATTCCAAATCTACTCCGCGGCAGTAGAATTAAAAAGCAAGACCTATTCTCAAAGAACAAATCTACATAGCTAGTAGATATACACATGGTGTTACCGCAAACCGAATATATATAAAATAGTCATGTTTAACGTGATGTTACTTTCTGGGATGCCCTAAAAGACACCGTAAAAATGCTACGCTCTCTCCTTATTATTTATTGATCCAAAATCTTAAAAACATCTTTTCAAGGCTTATGCTAGGATTCTTACTAATTTGTTGAAGACTTATATTTTGCTGTTCAGGTAACTTGTCTTGTATATTTGTTTTGTTTATCATGACAGTCCTTTTTTTGTCTCTGTGTGTCTGTAGGTTAAGGTACACAAGTAGTGCTTCACCAGAACCTAAAGTGTTGTCTTACTGTATCTTAGACTTCAACTCTAGTAGTCACAATGTCTTAATGTAATGAGATATGTATGGTCAAAACTAATTAATATTATTTTCTAGGTGAAAATTTAACATCTATTGCCTACTGAATAATGTGACTTTGTTTTGCAATAGTAAGGGATAAAATGATGACATATAGTTTGTGTACTTGAATGACGACATTGAAATTTTAAAAAATGTAATTACTGAAAACTACATCGGTGTTCATATCTTAGAGCACTTGCTCAATATCATGATACCTTTCGGATGACTTGAGACACGCAAGCTTGATGTATTTCTCAATCTGTAGTTTTGCCCTGCATGAATTAAATCTACTCTCAATGAATCGCGTTCATGATAACCTCACCCGTAACCGCCAATTTAGATAATTGACTTATAACACTCTAAACAACATCTTCGCATTATTGCAACACTTTGATTTCCGGTTGAAAAAGAAAACAAGATCAAACTTCCAAAGTCCACTATAGTTCGTTGTGTTCCCACCTGTCAATATAACCAAATAACGTCACTGTGTTGGAACCAAAGTCAAACAACATTGCACAATAGCTGTGCATGCCCCTTTGATCTTAAGCCGATATTGCTGAATTGAATCACAATGCACCATTCTCCACTCGTGTATTGTGGGTATAGCCTACTAAAATGTCAAACCTATCAAGGTGTGTTTAGGTCAAAAACACATACACAGATCCTTCTGAATGTGCATTAAACATTCATGAATATAGTCACTGAACAGTCATGACAAATAACACATGTGTTGTTTTTTCTTATGATTGGCGAGACTCATGAATATGCTAAATACATTTGTATCTTTCTCTCGGTATAAAGCCAAAACCCGAAGTACATTCATGCATAATTCATCATGCGTAATACCAGACTAATAAAAATATGAATTATTCATTGATCTGTGACGGCGAGGAGGGAGGGTTGGTTCTTGATCAAGTGCATTCATGCGTGTGAATGGCACTGTCTATTTACCTGAATGGTTTTTCCCGGGACCAGTGCGATTCATGACGTACTCCCTCAACAACACTGTGGGTTACCATGCCCTACAAGCCCAGCACTGCTTCTGACAGCAAATTATGTAATCACCCATGTGCGGTTTTTGGGTGCATGCTGTAAAAAAGTAATGATTTCAAATACTTTATTTCTTTTATTTAAGTTCTATTTTAGGTTAACTTAGAATATTATGTGATGGTTTCAAAATAAGTTGTTTTACGGCCCCCAGAGTTGGTGGGTACATTATTATAAATACTGGTTGATTTCAGTCACTAGGACATTATTTTCAAGAACTCCATCCGTAAAACCTGAGAACTCCACTCTGTAAGATTTACTAGAAAGAAGAAAGATTTGATTTTGGGAGAAATGACTGGATTTGTGAAGTTTGTGATTTTACTGAGCACAGGTATGTAGTGATAATCATTTCATTTGAGACAGGTAAACTTAAGACAGGTAAACTTTGCTAATCTTCCCGGTTGAATCAAACAAATCTTTGCATTTTAAAATTGATTTCATTCTTAACGGTCGTACCGGCAAGTATTTGAGAGAACAGCGATTTCAATAGCTTTTTATTATTAGTAAACCCAAATGTTTACCTCTCTCCATAATTAACAATTTTACCAGCGTGCTCAGAAGTTTCCATATTGAGCAGAGATTGAAATAAAATCTTTATTATTAAACTCAAATCTTTTGAGACGTTTTCGAAGTCTGTAATCAAGCAATCACAAATGCTTACTTCTCTCTCCATCATTAAAAATGTGACCACTTTTTAAAATGTATTTTGTTTTCTTACTTCGACAGTAGTTGGTGTCAGTTTCTGTGCACCGACCCCATCACCCAGCCCTCTTCATGTTACCCTGCAGTTATACAGGTCTCTCAACCTGGAGATGAGAGAGCTTAGAGTTATTCAAAAACAGGCTTATGACAGCTACGTAAGTTTCTAAATTTCATTCTTATCTTTTGTACAAATGAAAATAGCTACGGCATTGGTGAAGTCCGATACCTTAAAGTAAACTCGTATACTTTTTTTCAAATCCCGTTCACATTTTTCTACAGAAAAAGTTTGGTATTTTAACCTGCATTTTATCTTTCAGCAATTTCGCCTATCCAATTAGCACTTTTTGTTCTGAAAAGGTGGTTCCAAGATTACATTCAGTTTTTTGATCCATTCATTTTTAAATGAAAAATTACAAATCCCTCACCTCGCATGATATTGTCTAATGCCACTGTGTTCGATACCCTTCAAGTGCAATTTGTGTCAGATTCAGAAATCAAAATTTTGTACAGAGAATTTTCAGTCCATTTTTATGATATTCAATCCAAAAGCCATTGAATTTGAGCAATCTTTTAACTAACAAACTCTTAAAATGACCAGTGAAATACAAAGTTGTCTTTATTTTCAACTTCCACCAAACACTTTTCAAATTGTCCATAAGTCTAAATCTTGTTATACAATAATAATAGAATATGCTTATTTAGAAAAAAAAAAAACTATACAAGATGATACCTCTATACAGAAATAGTTTTTTGTTTTAGCATTTGAATGTTGACACCCCCCCCCTTCCTTATTGGTATCCAAAGCCCTCATTCAAAAGCCGCGAGCCAGGGTTGCGTCATCGACAATTTTTCTTGATTTAGACTTCACCTTCGCTGAAATACAACCACTGTGTTCTTTGTCCATTGTTGTAACTCGTGAAATGGTTTCTTTTATGCACATCTTTTGTATTATGACGACATCAACCAAAACGAAAGAAGGTCAACGTACCGTGTCTATTGTTAAACGTTCAGCTCACAAACTTACCTGTCGTGCGTAACTGCAGTTTTTAAAGGAAAAAGATACAAATTTTGAACTTGTCTCCAAACGAACAGATGACAGATCTGAACAGATTGACAACGAACAGTGACAGATGATACTGTTTGAAAAAAAAGGGAAAACAAGTTTCGCATATGCCACGGACAATGCACAAAAAACTATAAAAGCAACTTGTTTGTAGTCTAAGGCTAATTGACGTGATTTTAATGTCGGGATTCCGTCAACATATCATTTTAAATTTTTAATTAACTACCGCTAATCAGTGGTGGTTTTTCATGCAACACCTTAAATAAAAGCTTGTAACCCTTCAAATCTATAAAAACAGATATTTAATTTCTTTTTAATCAAATCGGCCAAACATCGGCAGAAACAGCATTTTTTGCAAACAAATTGGAAACAAACTCTTTCAAATTGAAAAGGTATCCACTCAAATTGGGTTTATTCACAATCTGAAAGTTTCCGGAAAAATGTTGCATTTTCTTCGATTATGTGCCCCCTTGCAAAAACCCAGTCTCCAGACACTCATTCTTGCATCGCTATTCTACAACATTTTAATATTCCATGTTGTTGTTTTAAAATGTTCCAACAGAAACTGAGTCGATTTGATCCGGACATTTATATCTCAAGTTACGATGTAGATGGAATGCCCAGCCTCAACAACATCTCGAACGCAGATCGATTTTCCATGAGTGTAAGTATTTGATCATTTCTTTTTGGGGAAAATATCTCATTTCGATGTTTACCTTAACACAACACAGAAAGTGTGGGTTCGATTGTTATAGCATAATTTTGTCTTTATTGTTGGGTTTTTATGCTATAGTATAAAAACGTTACTAAATAAGGACCAGTGATTGAAAAACATAATCTGCACGGCACTTGGCCTAAAGATACATAAGAACAAAGATTGTAACAATTATTTTTATGAATTCGATGTCACCTTTTACTAAACGAATTTGTATTTGTTCATCTTTTTTTTAAACAGGAGATGGATATATTGAAATTGCACAGTTCCAACCTGAGAGCATTTCAACAACTGATGTTTTTCGTAAGAATTGACGAAAATATGTCCAATGCAGTCCCCGACTTTGGTCCCCAGTTTGCTGTTATTGAAGCCAGATTGTCACGCGTAGGAGCTGGGATCTTGACAGTGGTAGGTGTTTACAGGATACCACATATTATCATTCAGTGGGTGGGGGGGGGGGGACAAATGTTAAAAGTGTTGTTTCTGTGTGGGTTTTCCTTTCATTTATATAAGAAAAACAAGTTGCGTAAATTATTGCTTTCGTGTTTTTCGTGTTTGACTCTTCCATATAGAATTAACATCAACTTACATTTTAAACTGTTGCTTTCGTGTTTGACTCTTCCATTGCTAGAATTACCAACATCAACTTACATTTTAAACTGTTGCTTTCGTGTTTTTCGTGTTTGACTCTTCCATTGCTAGAATTACCAACATCAACTTACATTTTAAAACAGTTTTGAAAATAGTAGATATTTGTTTTATTCAAAGATGGCGCATCTGAACTTGCTACAAGATGGCGTCCCAGAAAACCCTGCAGCCAGTATGGAACCACAGAGTAATTCTGCACTTCGCAACATCAGGGATCTGTTTGTGCTTCAAGAAATGCGCTCCTATATAGCCGTCGCTGAATACGATTTGAACAGGAGGATGGCCATCCACCAGACGCAAGCTGCTGCTGGCCAATAGGAGGAAACTTCTCATCTTCGGCTTGAACTTCCAACGAATGGGCATTGAGTAGGTGGAGCTTATTCAAATTAGGTCGTAAGCTCCCAAACTGTTACTTATATAAATTACTTAATCAAATCAAATACAGTACTCTCTTATATATTATATTGATATAAACTAATTTATCGTATTTATTTATTTTGATATCTATTTATATTCAGCTATTTATTTTTAATAACAATATATAGCTATAAGAATGTATTTATTCTGAAGAATTCTACGAAATTCTTTAAATGTAAACAGAAACCATTGACGAGAAGAGTGTTAAGTCAAGTTCAATTGACGTAACTTAAGATAAAATGTGTTTTTATCTGAAAGTTGATATAAAATATCATTGATATATAAAGTATCATTAAGTTTAAGTCACAGGTTTTACTGTGCGTCAAAAATATCTTTGTCAAAAAGAACACACAATAGCACGAATCGTGCCCATTTTATATATTATTATAATTGTATCTACAATTTATAATGTTTACAGTGTTTTTTATCTTTAATTTAGTTTTAGTTATAACTTTGATTTCAACTTGTCTAGACCTGGATAGGCAAAGTTATGCAAATTTGTAGTGTAATTTTTACTGTATATATATCGCATTGGTATTTATAATTTTTAAGAGTAGGTTTAGGTTTAAAGGGTAGCAAATATTGTATTCATTATTTTTGTGCAACAGCCGTTGGTCCATCTTCAATCCACTTTTATAGAACAGACTAATAGGCGATTTGCCTAACCATAAAACGATGTGTTACCTGGAAAAGGGTTACCAGCCAAAATATCACTTCATATTTACCGTTTGCAACTGGTTTTCTGCATATTTATTTTTACTATTAAAGAACTTGCTTAACGCAGTCTGTTTTCAGGGAACCATAAAACGGCTGTTGCTTGTGGGGTGTCCCAAACAGTAGGCCTACAACTAAACATTGCATTTAATGTTAACTGTATAACTGCGCTGTTCCTGATTTCATGTTCACGTGCAGCTTTCCTTCTTTGTTATTATGTCTCTCACTGCAGCCAGTCTGTTGAGACCCCCTTTCTCGAATATTTGGACAACATTTCCAAACCCAAATCCGTAAAACGGTAAATTGGTAAAGTTTTAAATCTCCATACAAAGAAGACACCGAAATGTCTGAACGTTTGGGACACACCGTGTTTTGGGGCATTATGTCAGTTTATCCTTACGAGTAAATAACGTTGTATATTTAGAATAGCCTTGTATTTTATTATCTTTATTTTGAAAGAGAACTTTGGAGTACTGTACGGGCCTAAACATTTATACCACTGGAGTTTTCATTAAATAAAACAATTACAAAATACATAAAACATTCATAATGTAACAATGTTACCACTTTCTATTAAAAAAAATAAATAAATAAATTACAAAAAAATAATAATAGATAGAGATTCGTATGTATATATATGAGTTCAATTTTATAAAATTTCATAATTAGGTTTTAAAGATTGTGTTTTTAAAAGTAGATGAAATAAACAATAGTATATCACCATGGTACCGTCAAAGTATTTTCCCGTCTTTTTTTTAATTACAATTTTGTGAAAACAAAATCTAGACACATCAAAAAGTATTCTTATCCAGGGATTCCAGTGGGATATCCAGCAATGTTTTATTTTATTTATTTATTTATTTATTTATTTTTCCGGTAGGGGGTTGTTAAACATACTTGAATGAACTCAATTAGCCTACAAACAATTTAGGCCCCTATGACTACGGCAGCAGCATTGAGCTACACACGCACCCAATTGCATCAAGCAAGGCCAGCTAGCGTGCTCTGGCTTACATTGCCACTCCCACTAAACAACCTTTCCCCACCCCTTCCGGAAGACACCACTGTCTTGTATGATTTCTTGAGCAGTTTGTGTAGATTACTTTATGATCCCGCCTTGTGTTTAGGCTACTTGTATAATTATATTCTCTAGTCTTTCAAGCTTAGGCCTACTCCATCATTTCTTTCAGCCACAACGGAGAACCTCTGCAGTACTTCTTTTCTTGCATATTTTCTTGTAAACATGTCTATTCTTTAAGTACTTGAACTATTTTTCTTCGCATTTTGCCAAATAAATCAAACAAAACTTATCAAATCAAATCAAATCGAACCGTTGAGTATTTTATGTTTGCAATGAGTTGCTTAATTCCCTTTAACGATCACATGATCTCGATCACGTGATCACGCCGATCACTTGTAAAACAAGTCCAAAGACTACTTATATTTTGTATCCATTTTGTATTTTGTGAGAGGTTGTTTCCTGCTCGTACGGTGCCCTTGGTGCACAGACAAAGGGCTGGAGCTTTTGAAACTTATTGTTCATAGAGGTAGTGCATTTAAGTTCTTTTGGACACTTCAGTGATTAGTTGTATGTCTTACTCTTAGTCAATAAGTAAACCCCGTCGAGAGACAAGATGATCAAGGCGGTGATCTTACTCGCTGTCGCGGTTCTATTTGCGGTGTGTTTTCCAGGGGCCATTGCAGCCGTTGGGGCAAGCAGAGAGGAGTTGGCTCATGGAGGGGAAACGGCCGCGGACACGGCAGGCATTATCGAGGCGTTCGTGGTGCCCCACAGTCATATGGATGTTGGCTGGATCTACACTGTTCAGGTATGAAACCGACAGAGAAAATGTGTTTCTAATCGAAATGGTTAGGCTAAGGTAATTAATTAGTTTTGCTTGAAAATTGATTTAATTAAACGGTGGAGTGAACAATTCTACCTCCGCTGTGAACGATTTCCCTTTGTATAACAAACAATCCAACACAAAGTGTACCATTCAAAAAACATCATTTGCTACTCAACTCAGTACTTTACTACCAGTACTACTCCTTTAGTAAGTATTAGCACTCAGTCAGTGTGCACAAAACTTGTTCGGTCTAAATATTTCGCTGAGTTTGGTTTATCCAGGCTAGTAAATGTTCCTTCCTCCATGACCATGGTTTGGTTTATCCAGGCCCTAAGTATTTAATGTTCCTTCCTCCTGTTATCACATCCAGTCACACATGTATGTCTGACAATTGACGAGAGTGCTTGTTTATTCATGTCAAAGGTCAACTATGGAGTGCCATATATGTTATTGTAACATCTCCCTTTCTCCTTTTTTTTTAAAGTGAGAAACCACTCCATGGTCAGATGGTTTGGTCTATCCACGGTCTATCCAGGCCCGTATGTAATGTTCCTTCCTCTGGTATCCAGGTTCACACAGTGTCTGACATATTAGAGAGTACTTGTTTATTCATGTCAAAAAAGGTCAACTATGGAGTACATGCCACATTTTATGTTACATCTCCCTTTCTCTTTTTTTTTGTGAGAAAAAGAAAGTGCTATTGTTTCTTCTAAACTCTCTTTCTAGAGTCTGTATAATCTTTCATACTAAATGACGAAGAGCCTGTCCTTGGGTCTTAAAAACAGAAACAAAAAGTCATGTGACAGTTCAAAGGTCCAGACGCTTGGGCGACTTGCTGATGCGTCCACTTCAAGTCACATAAGTTGGCATGGTTTCCTTGGTCGAAATTGCAGTGCCCTCACATGGCTTGGATGAAGTGGTTCATCCCTTAGTAGTACGATGCTGAATCTTGTTGGCATCGTGCATGGACGAGATGATGAGGTTGTCTGTTTCTTCTGTACTTCCGGCCATTGTGCCCAACCACATAGGACCTTGGAGTGAAGTGATGTCCAAGGACTGTTGCTGGCTGCCAAGTTTTTGTGCCTGGTAGGGGAGCCATGTGAACTGGTTTACCAGGATGAAGAGTAGGTAGAGCTTGGCCTGCCTTCTTGTTGAAGTTGTGGGCTTGTTTGATCTGGTTTTGTTTGAGTAAGTGCTTGACCTCCCGAGTGTTGTAAGACTTTGTTTGGAGGAGGGATCAAGCTACCGGTATCAGGTTTCGGGGTCAGGCGTCCCATCAATAGCTGAGCAGGCGATAAGTTACAACTTGCGAGTGGTGTTGTTCGGTAGTCCAGAAGTGCGAGATATTTCTCTGTGCACATCCTCGGAGGTGTTTCTACGATCTGGGCCCAATTTCATAGCGCTGCTTAACGACCAATTTTGTGCTTACTGTGCGA
>CM021536.1:984709-996331 GCA_010994315.2 Pisaster ochraceus
AACAAAGAGAAGTCCTCGGTAAGCGGGATTTACAAACATGTGTGTGTGTGTGGAAGGGATGTGTAAATGGTCACAAGGACACATGTCTTAATATTAACACAATATTAACACAAAGAAACATCTGGATTGGTAAATTGGAAAAGTTATGAACATTATTTTGAGTATTAACCCAGTAAACGTTGTATTCTTTATTCAACAGGACCGGTTTCTACTGGAATGGATACGCTGTGTTTCCGAAACCCCCAGCTGATGGTATCTATCCTCATATGAGTCTACCTGTCACAACAAATAACATCAAACTGTATGCTGCCACCATGGTGAAAAGCATCAAACAGCGTGCAGCCTGGTTCCGGACACCGCAACTTCTATGGCCATGGGTAGGTTGGACCAACCAGCATGGGACTCAGAAATATATATTTCTTTGTACTGGAATGGTAGAGCTGACAAAATAGTCGCAGACAGTGTTCATGTTTTGTGTGATCAACCATAAACATGAATATCAAACCTGTGAACATTTCAGCTCGATCCATTGTGTGAGTCTGGGGAAAATAGTGAAAAACCATCCACAATTGTTAGCTTGTAAACACATTGTCCTTATTTTGGGTCTTAACAACCAAAATCAGCTGTTGCATTTTTTAAAAGGTTTTCAGATAATAAAAATAATAATAAAGACTTGTAATGTGCACATATCCACCCTGCTGGGTGTTCAAGTCGCAGTAAACCAAAACAAACGAAAGAAAACAGACGCAACTAAATTAGTCCTTGAAAACCTGTGACATAAGATACGTTTTGAGAAGTGATTTGAACTTGTTGGTACAAAGACAAGATCTAAGATTAAGTGGTAGAGAGTTCCAGATGCGTGGCGCAGCTGCAGAAAAAGACCTGTCACCCCCAGGAGTGTGTCGAGACTTGAGTTCCTTGAGGAGAAGCATGGTACTGGATCGAAGATTCCTTGACGGAGTGTAAAATTGAAGTAGTTCTGAGATATAGTAGGGAGTCTTGCTGTTAAGTGCTTTGTGGACAATGAGCATCATCTTGAAGATGATTCGTTGAGAGATAGGGAGCCAGTGAAGTTGTTTCAGAATGGGGGGATAGAACAGGATTTTTTAGACAGTGTCATGATGCGGGCTGCGGTGTTTTGGAGGTGTTGAAGACGGGAAATCTGGCTGTCAGGAAGACCGTAGTGAAGAGCATTGCCGTTGCCGTTATCAAGATGAGAAGTAACGAATGCAAGAATGACTTTTTCAGTGGCACTCTTGTCCAAGCACTTGCATATCCTACAAATATTCCTGGTGTGAAATGATGACAGACGAATGATATTGTTGATGTATGGTTGAAGTTTCATTGATGAATCAAAAAATAACCCAGAAGTTCCGATACAAACATATGGGCAGGTTTGCCTGTGCCAATTATACTACCATTATGAGCAGGCTTGCTCACACCAATACAAAATCACAGTCGGCCTAAACTTGGCAGCTTGCCAAGGCCTATAAAAGTAAAGTCGGCCTATACTTGGCAGCTTGCCAAGGCCTATAAAAGTAAAATCGGCCTATACTTGGCAGCTTGCCAAGGTCTGTAAAAGTAAAGTCGGCCTATTCTTGGCAGTTTGCCAAGGCCGTTGGTCATACTTGGCAGCTTGCCATGGCCTATTATGCAGCAACCGGCAGCTTGCCAACAAGTCAAGTAGGCCTAAACTTGGGAGCTTGCCAAGGCCTATTACACAGACTGAATAATTGCAAATTTGGTAAAAATCCTATTACAATTGAAGCCGTAAATGCACAGTTCGATTCCACCGTTTGTACCCACGATCGGAGTAGCCCCACCTGAGCTGATGGGTGCCCAAACTATGCTTACAAATTCGGCTTTGATTTAAAAGGAAAAAAAAGAAAGAGGCAATGTCAGTCCTGATCCCACAAAATACTCCGGGCACATCTAATGGAAGGACTGCACTACATTAGCTGTAACATATTAAAAAAGGGTGGTGTGCAGGGGTGGAGGTGGGTTGAATAATCCTGTTTAATGAATACACACACTGTAGCTGCAACAGAAGTGATAAATAAAATAAATCTGACGCCAGTCCCCTAAATCTTCCAACGTAAAACTCAGCTCTGATTGGACGAAACTTTGCTCGCCCTTCCAAACATAATAGAAACTGTGAACTTCGTAGGCGGCCTGCTATAAACAAAAGTTGGCAGACAATGCCTATCACTTTATCAAGACCTGGGAGCAAATTAGCATAAAGCAACCCCAGATAAACATAACTTATATAACAACAGTGATAAATAGGAGGGGCGCCGGAGCATATTGCATTGGATCGCTTATGCGATAAAATGAAATAGGAGTATAATTTAATTGATGAAGGGGAGATTTTTTGGTACCCTGGGTGGTAGGAGATTTGCCATTTTCCTTGGAAACGTGCACATTTCCAGATTTTGACTGGAAAATCGGAAGTATCAGACGCAATCTGGGCCCAGTTCCATAGAGCTGCTTTAGCGAAAAAATGTGCTTAATGATGTTCTGCTTCCCAGGTTGTATCATAAACTTTGGTATGATCCCTGGCTATACGGCATGTTACAGGTTGAATGGCTTCTGACTGGCACACCCGAAGCAAGATATTGACAAAATGGGGGAGACTGCTAACATCAGGCTAGATAACTCCGTTGGTAGAGTGCTGGTGTCATTGGGAAATCTGTCCCCTGGAGATTCTCTCCCCCATATGGGAAACTAACACGGGCTGAAGAAGGTTGATTCAAAAGAGGGCGCTATCAGAAGAAATTTGTACACAGTTTACCGTATGGCAGACAGAATCTCCAGGGGGAACAGAATCTCATGCCACACCGGCACGTTAATCCAGAAGGGGCAGGTCTAAGTCCCACTCTAGGTAATTTTGCTTTGTTCAACCTAAAATTATTTGTTTCTTTTCACACTAAAGGGTTGTGACAAGCAGTTCTTCAATGCATCGATCCAGTTCGAGAACATGGACAAACTTGTCTCATATATCAACAAGAATTCCAAGGGCCTTGGTGTTCACATCCAGTATGCAACACTTGGAGAATACTTTGACGCTATTTATAAAACCAACACCACCTGGGCTGTGAGACAAGACCAAGACTTCTTGTCTTATTCCTCCAGTGAGAAACGAGAATCTTAAGAAGTTTTCAGGAAGATTTTTATTGTAATTGGGAATAAGAAAGATGTTGGGTGACATTTTTAGAAGGTATCTTTTCTAGAAGGTATCTTTTCATCGTCCACTAGCTCTTGAATCATGAGCTCTTGCTTGAGGCAGACGGAGATTTATTGTTTTGTTCCTCTGGGGAGAAACAAGAATCTTAGGAAATGAAGATTTTTACTATAACTGTGAATCAGGGAGACAGTGGTATCTTTCGTAGCGGGTATCTTTGAATGTCCCCCTAGGTGCGTTAATCATGAGCTCTTTCAATGATAAAAATACGAGCCACTAGGTGGCAGCAGACTTACCGATAAAATGTATTGTTGTCGGAAATGTGTATACCTAAACTTGTGTAAACAATGGTTATTTACCAGGTTTGCTTTCATATTGTGCTGCTGTCATCGTCATTTTTATTTTTATTTTGTCTTTGGTGTACAAAGAAAACCATTTTGTTAACAACTTATGTTTTCACAAAAGATCAGAAAAGATGGAGCATATTTAAATGTCCGGTTTTGGTGCCGCTGTTTCCACAGATCCTAATTCAGTCTGGACTGGGTTTTACACCTCCCGTGCTAATCTAAAGGGAACAGCTCGTCGAGCACAATCAAGTCTTCATGCTGGTGAGACGCTGTTTAGTGTGTATCTTAACATGCCAGGAGTCAACCGAACTGTAAATTCGTCTGTAGCATTAACAAATCTGTCTTCATTGCGCTGGGCTTCGGCCGAGGTAAGTCTGCTTTTCTGACAGTGTGACAGGAAATCTCTCAAGAACGCAAACACAAAAGTGTTTGATTTTTTAAGTGAGTTTTCGGATTGAAAATAATGAATTTGTTGATGATTGACAATTGTGAATTTTGTCGTTCAGGTCCAGCACCATGATGGAGTGACGGGCACTGAGAGCCCGAAGGTCGAGGCTATGTATGAAGATCATCTCCTCAACGCTGAGAGGAAAACTCTCAACTCAATGAAGATGATGTTTAATGATCTCTTCATGAAACCAACAGCAGACGGAACCGATGGGAAGAACATTCTTACATCCTTGAACAATGGGGAGACATTGGGTAACTAAGTTTCGTCTTCAAGTCAAATGGTTAAACTTGATTTATTTATTTATATATTTTTTGCTTAATAATAGTGGTACAAACAAGTAGAGAGGTTTGGATGGACATTACGGCAGGAAACGATTTAACCCAGCAGTTTTACATAGCAAAATATTTAGACTGAACAAGTTTTATGCACACTGAATTATCGAGTAGCGAATGATGATTGTTGAGTAGCCTCTGATACATTTTCTGTAGCATTTTGCTCTGCTGCGTAAAGAAAATTGTTCTATTTTCATGCCAGAAAACTTTATTAGTTTTTTTCAAAACTTAAAACAACTTTCAGTTACTAAAGAATTGCACTTAAAGGTCGGGTTACAGATTGGTTTTTTTGTGAACATAATTCTGATTTATAGGCAAAATTATAAAGAAAGACACAATCCAAGTCACCTGTAAAAGTTTCAGATAAATACAGTGTCTGCTTGCTTAGAAAACGGCAAAAAACTGTCACAGTATTTTCACAAGAACGTTGTGCATGAATCATTTCTCAGATTCAAATGTTTCTTCGGTGAAAATTTCTCCAAACTGTCTGTATTCCAAGGGATTTCTTTCTCAAAAAAGTTTATAGTATCAACAGCTGCAGTGCTTCTAAAGTAAGTTTTTATGGTAATTAATTTGTGGAGTATTTACCAATCTATGAGCCTATGTATCTTTACAAAAACAGCACTAGTATACTGAAGTAATTTCTTCTTAGTAAAATGTTTAAACCTGTAATATTTATTTTTATATTTTCAGCTGTTGGACCTGACAAGCCCCTGGCTCCAATACTTGTGTACAACTCACTGGGCTGGTCTGTCAAGAGGCTGGTGCAAATAAACATTACAAATCCTAATGTGACTGTCATTGATATACATGGGAGGGACATTGGGAGCCAGGTCAGTGGTAACAGAAGATGTTTTTGTGAGAAGTTTTAGCTACATAGAAAGTCTGTTACAAGACCAAAAACAATTCCATCCCTGGTTACTCTCATCAACAAAGAGTAGTTTTTTATTCCTTGTGTTGGTTGCTGTTGTAAATTACCTGATGTTCATCTGCGACCTGACTGCGACTTGGTTTTAATTTTCATCTTAGTGCAATTTCTTCCTGTGTAGTGAGAGTACAGGCTAAGTTTGTCTATTTGTGTAATTCCAGGTCATTTATTTCTTTGGTCTTATTTTTTGCATAATTACGTGCATATTGTCTTTTACTGCTTTTTATTGTATTAACTACCTTTTGTACATAAGAAACCATAATTCAGTATTTTTACTGCGAGTGTCTTTTAACTCAGTAATGATGAAATAAATAAACCATTAATAATAATACAGAGAAAAAAATCTAGCCCCAGGCAAAGCCAATACTGGTGCGTCTGCATTAATGGCCTTTGGCTGTGGCTGATGGCTACAGCGGTAATATTAAAGCAAACAGACTGAGTGATCTAGCACTAGCCACAGCCAATGTTGTTGTGTGTCTGCATTGAGGGTCATTGGCTATGGCTGATGGCTACAGTGGTAATATTAAAGCAAACAGACTGAGTGATCTAGCCCTAGCCACAGCCAATGTTGGTGTGTGTCTGCATTGAGGGTCATTGGCTGTGGCTGATGGCTACAGCGGTAATATTGAAGCAAACAGACTGAGTGATCTAGCCCTAGCCACAGCCAATGTTGGTGTGTGTCTGCATTGAGGGTCATTGGCTGTGGCTGATGGCTGGTAACATTGAAGCACACAGCAGTGATATTATTGAGGCAAACGGACAAAGTAATCTAGTCTTACCCACAGCGATTGCTGAAAATTTGTCCTAACTTTTTTTCCTCATTCTCAGGTTAATCGTCCCATAAGTCCAGGGGACCCATTCCATCTCTTCTTCTATGCTCAACTTTCACCTTTGAACTTTGACGTTTACTACATCAAGTATAAGACCAAACCGGATGATACCATTGCAACCATGGGGAAGGTCGAAAGCCTTCCGGCAATCAGGCTAGATGCTGGATCCATGAATGATGAGAATCGTACTCCCCGAAAGACCTCTTATAAAAACATCAGCAACGACTGCTTCAATGTGGCGTATGATATGACCACTCAGCTACTGCACAGTATCACTGACAAGTTAGTATCATTTATATTTGGTGGGGGGGGGGGGCGTAGAGTGGATGCGCAGTTGGGCATGTTGTTGTACATGGAACTTGAGAAGAACTTGAATTATCGGTAGAGTCTGACAGAGTTGCTGTCTTTTTGCAGAGTGCTGTTTCATTATTTATAATTGGGCATTCTATTGTGAGAGGAAGATGTTAAACAAATCAAAAATTGCATTTTTGTAAAGTAATGACTTTTGTTCCATAGGGAGACCACCAACATAGGGCTGATACAAGCATATTAAACCAGAGATCCTGGGGTCATCAAGTACCGGTCTAGTCAATTTGTCTTTGTTCAGCCTAAAATTATTTAAAACGTAAACAAGTGACTGAAACCATTCCTCATGCCTCTCTCTCTCTCTCTCTGTCATTCAGACAAACTGGTAAGACCATCCAAATGCAACAGCTGTTCATGGAGTACTACTCGCACTACGATGTCATGTATGGACAGACGTCAAACAACTATGTATTCCGCCCTCAAGGGTCGGCTCATTCCATCGGAAATAAGGTTCAGACGGATTTTGTAACTGGTCCTTATGTCAATGAAACCAGGCAATCTATCTTCAAGTGAGTTTATAACATTTGCTCTAGGCCTGTGCCGGGTAATGGAGTATCCGGGTACCGGAATGCCAATGTCAAAACCCAGTCCCATTTTATCGGTTCCATTACCCAAAACGCCTTGTTGGGTCCATTTACAGGTACCTGAGAATCGAATCGTTGCACCAAACAGGTACCCCGTTCCAAAATTATCCATAAACCCACAGGACTAGTTTGTTTATTTTGTTCTTTCTTATTTTCTGGACCCATTCTCATAAAACTTGTGCTTAAGATGTTCACTGATCACTTGAAGAGAAGCAATAGGCATGCCGACTCTCTTGCATTGTTTTGATTGAAAAACAATTGCTCTTGTTTACTTGTGCCACGGAGAAAAATGATCAAAAGTGGGTTCCATGTGCAACAAGTTCCCTGTTCTTTTTCCTCGTGTTCTACACCCAATTTCATAGAGCTACAACAGCAGAAAATATTGCTTAACAATTTGCTGCTGAGTAAAAATGAGCAGGATACCAGTCACAAATTGTACATGTGACATGATATTTTGGCTGGTAACCTTAGTCCAGTAAGCATGATTTTGTTATGCTCAGCTACTCTTTGTGCTTATAAGCAGCTCTACATCCTTACGGACTGTGAAAGGGGTAACTCTGTTTCAGCGCCAAGGAGTAGGTGGCAATGATGAGCCCCTGGTGGCAGTTGATTTGGGTCGGCAGCCCAAATCAGAAGTGTAGCCCTCAACTTGAAGTGGCCGTTCGGCCTTGTGATGTTAGGCAATATCTCATTAAAAAAATGTTTTAAAGCTCTATGATTATTGGGTCCTGATGGCCAAATCATCAGAAGTGTTCTGATCATGCTGGTCTTGAGGCTCGTGTCCTAGCCAGAGGCAAGAGGGAAGAGTACCTAGGTGAGATGTTTGAACAATCTCATTAGCTGCATGGGAATGTGTGCTCACCAGTAAGGTCCTAGTGGTATCAGGAGTGATTGCAAGATGCCTGATGTTCATGGCTAACATCTCCATAGGTAAAAGTGTTGTACGGGAGGAATTTTTTCAAGTTCTGGTGGCTAAGTCATCAGAGTGTGGGTTCGAATCCTGGTCATGACACTTGTGTCCTTTTTAAGCAAGATACCGATAGCTATAATTGCTTCTCTTCACCCATGGGGGTAAATAGGTACCTGTGAGGGCAGTGGTTCTTGTGATTGATTTAGCTTGGTGCACTACATATTTGGCAGCACAGGCTGTCTCCCAATAAGAGAGCTGAGATGGTTTATGGAATGAAATAAATGGCCCAGTGACCAGGGGCAAGAATGTTGGAGCGCCATGAGCATCACTGAGTGATGGATTTGAGTACAATATAAGAAGCTACTGTTATTATTTATTTATTATTGTTATAAGTCTGTGTGGGCTTTTAGTCCGTTCGTGTTTATTTATTTATTAAATTTTTTTTGCAGTATGTATGACCCTCAGAACAGTCGCTTCATTGTTACTCTACGACTCTTTGATTTGCCGCACTCTCATAACGATGACATCGTATGCGGCCATATTGAGTTAGACTTCAAAGTTGGACCCCTCACACCAAACAAAGAGCTTGTCTACCGGTAAGATTTTACGTTTCTTATCAGCTTTCCCAAACTGTTTTCTTTGTCTTTGTCGGGCACAAGCAACAGATGACGTTGCCTGCCTAATTGTTATTGTTCCACTACACATAGGACTGTTCGATGTTAAATCTTTTTATTCTTTCGATATATAAACATTTTCTAAACTTTTCAGATAATAGTTTAAATTTTGTTATCTTTTCATGGAAGGTTTACCACAAATATTGATTCTTCAAGTACCTTGTATACCAACGACAATGGCTTTCAAACCATGGTGCGTAAATTACGTACTAAAGTTCCAGAACCGATTTCTCAAGTAAGTTTTTTCATCTATTAATTCAAGACAAGGTGTTAGATTGTTATTTTAGTTTAATTAAGAACTAGAACTCGTTATTATTTTTTTATAAGGGAATAAAACGATGAGGTCTTAAACGGTTGTTTAAAAGTGTGGCCATGCGATAAAGGACCAAGCTGAAGGCGAGGTCCTTTGGGCAGGGCCACATGCAAAGTTCTGTTGTGTACAGCTTGCAGGTTTGAGTCCTAAATGGCTCGTTTGAGGGACCTGTGTTCTTTAGCTAAGAACTTTGCCGCACTTGCTTTGTTCCCAAATCTTCCAAAAACCTACTCAGGAAGTTGTCTGACTCTGTAGGATAAGGTACACCAGGCCCAAATAACAGTTGGTTATTATTGGAACAGGCAAACCAACCTTATCAGAGTCCAAACATTTGGGAGTTGCGTTACCACAGAGTGAGATATATTGAAGGAAATGGAAGGGTCGCTAGCCAAAGAAATGTTGGGGTTAGAGTTAAGCTGTGTGTCGTTTGTTGAAGCTGCCTGGAGATAGAAGAAACCCAGATCCCAGAATTTGTACTTTCAACAATAAGTTCACACTTTGTACTTTTGTTCTCTGAATCCTGTTATTTAGAACTACTATCCACTGGTAAGCTCAGCTTACATTGAGTCAGTGAAACAGGATGTTCGTTTGACTGTCATGTCTAAGAGAAGTCATGGCGTGGCAAGTTTACAGAATGGTCAGATGGAGGTAAGTAGTCATTAAAGGCAAAGTATATCTTTGGTTTTTGGAACCGTTTGATTGTTTTAATCTTATAAAAATGTAGGTATATACAATAAAACTAACCTGTGAAAATTTCACTTCAAAAGGTGGTCGCGTTTTTTAGATATCACCGAAAAAACGGAGCGAATATTTCCCACAGGAAGAATATTCCCTATAGGAATACACGATCTGAGAAACAATACGGCCATAACGCTTCTCAGATTCAAATTTTGGGGGATAAAAAGTGATATATTTCCCATAACCGCAGTACTTCGAAATGAAATGTTTCTCAAAATGCATTATACTATCCAAAGTTGCTGTACTTCAAACCTGTGAAAGTTTGAAGCTCAGTCGGTCGTCAGAGGCAGTAAGAAATAGTTTTTAAAAAACATATGATAAAGGCCTGTAACCTATATTTCCGTCATGCATTATGCGTAATGCACAATTCTTTAAAATGATAATGTAGCTAAGCAATTCACATCATTTTCACAGAACTATGTGCATTTTTTTGCATGTACTTTTATTTTTACGCGTTACACATTACACACAATGCATGGAAAGACACCTGACTGTTGGTTGTTTCGAGATAGTTTGTAAAACACTTGACCTGTTTTGTTGTGGCCAGCAAAAGTTGCCCCAGAGTTACAGTGAAAATCTTTCATCAGATAATATCTTTGAGTTCAGAGTTTCACTTTTGTTCCGGTTCTGTTAGTTGAGGTAATTCAAAGTCAATTCAAAGTAAATTTACAAATTAAATGTTTTCATGTTTATAAAATTGCAAAATCATTCATGTTTATAAAATTGCAAAATCATTCATTAGTTATGATGCAAGGACACTAAATTATGCAAATTTCTTCAAGTGACAAAGTCTACACATCCAATTTATTCTTTTTTTAATGAGTTACTAATACTAGTAAATTTTGATCTAGAATGATAAATTATAAATTTTGTTGCGTGACATTTCATGGATGATTGCGAACAGGTAATGCTCCTGCGGCATCTTGTCACAAACTCTGGCTATGACGACAAAAACAACCTGACGCTGGAGCAGCCGCTTGTTGTCACGCCAACGCTCTGGTTTTTGCTTGGTAACCGCACGCACTCCAGTGAGCTTCAACGTCGCGCCTGGCTGCACTTAGAGAACCCACCAATCATCATGGCTGTCAATCAAACTCAGACTGCGTGGTATCAAATATGGAAAGCAAATAGAGCAAGTGAGTTCACGATTGTTGTTCTGCAAATACTCTTCTTCTAATATTCAAATTAGACAAGACGTTTGACCCATGACCTTAAAGAGGATTGTACTTTTGTACATATGACTGTCGGCCATATTGGCTTGGAATCATCCAATATCCACCAGAATCCTTCAGCATTTTCATACAGTAAGCACTGGAAGGTTAGAATGCCTTGTCTTGTATGGAAACTCGCACAGTAAGCACAAAATCGCCTGTTAAGCAGCTCTGTGACATTGGGACCAGGTTATCTTTCATACCAAACCACAGTGAATGCTATTAAATGGTCAGAAAGTAAGAGGGTTAAGATTTCCTCACAGTTTTGAACCCAACCCCCCAAAAAAACTCAAGCACAAAGAATCTGACCGGAGACAATCTCTTCATTAATATTCTCGCTGCTTTTTTTTTACAATCCAGAACAAGTTCCAACAATTGCAGAACTCCAGGGCCTGTGGAATGAGAACATCATTACCAAACCCATACCTACAGTCTTCGCTGACCTTCCTCCTAATGTTCACCTCCTGACGTTAAAGACACCAGGCTGGAATTACAATACTTCTCATGAGGCTCACCTTGAGGACATCCAAGCTAAATGTAAGATTTCTCTACTTACCGTAATCATCTGTGCCTTGATTCAAATCAGCCTGACTGGTCACATCTTACCCTGTTCCTGCCTACACCAATGTCGCGCTTATTGCTGCATTCAAATTAACATTCATTATTTACTGCCTTGCAAATAAACATACCCCCAACAAACTGTATACCATTGGAAAGAGCACCTCATTCTCTTTATCAAGTAATAAACCACAAGGAA
>CM021536.1:1029178-1041413 GCA_010994315.2 Pisaster ochraceus
CCCCCCCCCCGACGAACAATCGCGATAATGCTCACAAAAAGAAAAAGAAAAAGAAGAGAGGAAAAAAGAGGAAAATGCATGTTTGTATAATCTAATGTAGTGAACGATCTCAATCGGGATCGCTACTGTGGCCACAAAATGCCATAAGAGGACGACCACACCACTGACAAAACCCATTCCCTCTGGCCCCCCCCCCCCCACTTAGAAGCAATATGCTCTTGTGCCCCCCCACTAAAAATATCCTGGCTACGCCTCTGTTCATGCCACCAAGAGTCTTAGACAAATCAACCCCCTCTGCCCCCCCCCCTTTAGAGTTTCTGTATACCCATGCTGACAATGGCGCAGAGTATGTACATTCTGCAATTGAGTGTAGTGTTTTGTTTTCTATACTCAACGGCAAGTCCACATGGTAGTTGGCACTTTAAAATGTTCCCCTACTGACAACTAACTACATTAATTAATGCATTTTATTTTAACTTAGATTCAAACTACTTCAAAGAAAACTGTAATGATGACAAGTGGAGACGTAAACCAACAATGTAAAAAGGTTGTGAATGAAAAAGATTCCATGTTTGAATACTTGGTGTACTCGTAATGTCATGTGTATCCAATTCATCTCTTAAGAGGAAACTAATTCAGTATAATATGACATCAACAGATGTAGGGTATTTACTTTTATGAATAACAATTCATTAAACATCCAGCTGGTGATGCCCCCTAAAAATGTCATGCATGGACAACCATTTGGTGGACAGCTGTGAAAGAGTGGTGAAAAGAAAAAGCAGGGCCCCCCAAAACAAAACAAACAAACAAACAAACAAACAAACACATAAACCAAAACCCAAAAAGAAAAAAGAAGAAGCAGAAAAGTAGCCCCAAAAATCTTGTCAATAACCTTTTTAAAATAGTTATTATTGGTTGATTGAAAACATTTAATTATCGCAGCCAAAGGCCGAATTGTGTTTAAAATACAACAAGAGTTGTGTTTAAAATACAACAAGAGTTGTATGAAAATAGATTAAAAAACAATAGATATCATATAAAAATAACCAAGCCTTTACAAGTAGGCCGATTAAAATCAGAGAAATTGGGGCAATAACACATATAATTAAGAATATTTTAAGACTTAATACAAAGGAAAAATACAAAGCTGGAAATTCTACTACTATTACAAAGAATTTTTTTTACAAAAGACTGAAAAAGTTAGACCAACACACACTAATTCAGCAAAAACAAAGTAAGCTTCAATATGGAATGGAATAATAATAATAATAATAATAATAATAATTAGAGATTTGTATTGCGCGATTTCCACATAAATGATCAACTGCACATTACATCAAAAAGTATTAAAAACACTAGATAAAAAGTAGATAAAAAGTACATGCAACTATAAAAAACAACAAACAGGCACAATTACATAAAAGCAAGATTAAAAAGAAAATATCAATGGATTGAGAGCGTTGAATGTCAGATGGCAGTTCATTCCACAACTTTGGGGCAGCTGATGAAAAGGATCTGCCACCTAATGTTTTTAACATTTTGGTCGTGGGAAAAGATAAACAAACCTTATTGTTAGAACATAAACAGTAACTGGATGATTGTTTTCTTAACACTAATGAGATTACTAATGTACTTTGGAGATAAACCATTTAAAGCTTTGTATGTTAAAATCAGAATTTTAAAATCAATATGAAATCTTATAGGCAACAGTTCCTGGTACCCACCAGTCCTACATTAAGGAGGGCATATTTTGTATACCGACATCAGGCTTGATTGGATATAGGTTGAATATGGCACGAAATTGGACACAGTCAGAATGATGACCGGTGTCTACTTCAAGATTAATGAACTGCCCCGTTATGTCTAGTTTTAATTAACCAGAGGGTCAGTAGGGGTTTATGTTTTCAACAGATGTTGTCGTCGGAGAAATATCGAAATACCAATCTAAAGGCTAAATTAAAAAAAAGAAAAACTGACCACTGAGAACGAATACTCATACCACTCCTTAAATGTGATCACAGCACAGCAAATTGTACATATTGATGCTGGTGTGCTTACTCTCTTTGAATCAAGTTACAAGTACAGCCTTTGTTTACCAACCTCTGTTGATGGGCTTACTATTTGTTTATCAATGCATAACTGGCAACATTTGTAATGTTGTTAGTATTGCTTCTTAAGGACCTGCTTAACTTTTACAGGCAATTTGGAAACAACTTACTGCAGTTCACACTAGAGAACCACTTTGGTAGCACACGAGTAATTTTTTAAACAATGTGATACGATCCCTAAGAAAATTTTAAGATTCAAATGTGACTGCCTTTTCTTTTTGGAACTAGTTGCCTGTAAATCCCCTGGTGTGACGTGGCCCTTTTGCTCACTCTCTTTGAACCCAGACATGGTGTAGCGTTGGTAATGTCGCTATACATTTATTATTTGAATCACAATGAAGTATTCTTGATGTGTGTACAATCTGCTGCTAGGATGTATTCTCCATGAATTGATTCGAGACATGACATACCAGTGGTAATGAACGTTGGGAAAAACTATTGTCCTTTCATCGATCGTGAAATGTGTTCCTTGGGCAAAAACTCATTAAAACTAGTATGCATAACAAGCAGTCAAAATATTTCCAATACATGTTATTCATGAATACATTTGTAAAGTATCATTTGTTATATTCAGTCCTATTGTGAATTATACAAATACTCTTTATTACTGACAAGAACCCCCTTTTTATAATTGAGGACATTTCAGCACTAACTCTTTTTGAACAGAGAACGATGATCATGTTTTTTTCTCACTTTTGAAATTGACAAAAAAGTTATCTTAAATATCAAAGTTTCAGGACAAAAACAGCCAGAAAATAGATCCTTATTATGTGTGTCCTTCTACAATGAATCAGAAACGATGGCGTCCTTTAAAAAGGGAGTTTCGGGTTCTTAAATAGTCACGGTCCAACACCCACATGGTCAGGTTGATCATTACACTCTCTACATGAATGAGTCAATAGACTCCACACCCAGACACTGCAAGGCCGGTAAATTCATATATTTCACTGATCCTATTGTTGTTGGTCATACATAATCCCAGCAACCCATTTTATATTCAATCCCCCCAGACCTTCTGTCTGAAGAGGTGCATCTGAGGAGACAGCTGGCAACATTAACTATGACTAGAGTCTGAAGTCAAGTCTCCAAACTTAATACTTTCAATTTGTGCTACATCCCAGGACCCAATTTCAACGGCTGATTTGGTGCTTTCTGCGAAAGTTTTCGTTTCATAGCGCTGCTAACCGTCGGCACATGAAAAAGCATGCTAACCTTCCGGTGCTTACTGTATGAAAATGAGTGATGTAACAATGCAAATTATGGTGAATGCGCAAGCCGGCTGCCTAAACTTCTTGCTTACCTTTGAAATCTGCTTACACTTAAAGCAAATTTTTCTGCTATAGTAAGCACGACAACTTGCTTACCGCTAAGCAGCACTATGAAATTTGGCCCCGGTTACTAGTCATAATTCTGTAAATCAAAAGTGATAAAAATTATTCTCAGAAATTTTTTTCAAAAAATAAGTGTCAAACCTGTAAAGGATAAAACCCACTGTCAGACAAAATTTTAAGGGTGGGCCTAAATTAACCCAATCCTTTAACTATGAGAGGCATTTTATTTTTAAACCTAAAAAATATAAATAGTCCTAAAAAAAGCTTGATTAATTCCTTGATCCAAATTTTTTTAAACCGTTACAAATGAAAGATAAATAAATTCAAACCATAACAAAGGAAAAATAAACATTTAGTGAGTGTTCCAATATTGAACTCAAGTTCTGCTGACTGCTTATTAGAGTTTTGGGGTCGAATCCCGGTAGTGACACTTTTGTTCTTGAGTAAGACCCTTAGCATAATTTGCTTCTCATCACCCAGGAGTAAATATGAGTACTTGCTAGGGTAGAAAAGTGGATGTGAGTGTTTATCAACACTACACCCATTTGGTTGCCGGTGCTGCATACTCCTAAGGACCTGAGATACTTTCAAGAATGCATATGCCTTTGAGAGGCCTATCACTGGGTTACAAAGCACATAATAAATACATTCTTTACTGAAATTGTAGATAGTGGGGTTTTATAAGAAAGGTGGCATATCTTCATTGTAGCGGCATAGCTTTAAGGGGCTGAGGGTTCATGTGCCCCCCTCCACGATTTTGCAGTGCCCCCAGGTGCCCCCCCCCCACGAAAAGTCCAAATACATGTAATGCCCTCAAAAAAGGAAACAACTCTAACAATGAAAGTAAATTAAGAGTTTACATTCTTATCATAAATTCTACTTGCATTTTCACTTCCATCGATGTGATTAAATCAAAATCTTTGTTTGAAACTAATCTTGGTGGCAACCTAAGTTGTTATAAAGCTGTATTTCCACTTCCATCGATGTGATTAAATCAAAATCTTAGTTTTAAACTCATTTGACTAATAACTTTTCATGCTGTTTTACATTAACTTGAAGCAGATCCATGCATTGTAAATAATCCCTCTTGCTAAGTAACTTTGGTAAGCTTAATTATACCATACATGTTTAATAAGTTGTTGGACCTCATGTTTAGTACCAGTCCAACTTGGCAATCTAATAATACACTGACACACAAGTTGATCTCTATACAGAATTATGGTGATGTCAAAAACCAATATCACAGTACACATATAGATCACCTGATTGACTTTAATTTCCTGTACAATCCATTTTTGATTCTTGACCATCATTTAAAAAAAAAATACTGTTGCAAGGCCATCTGAAAATTTTATGAAACCATATCTATTCATGCACATCAAAAAAACAAATTAGTGATATGTCCAACGGACTCGGACCTTAGTGCTAAATGTCCCCACCATATGGATGTGAGTCATTAATTTTACAGAAGATGGATTCCCATTAAATACTCCCGCCACTCGGACGCCCAGCGCAAGGCCAAAAATGTATAACAATATAATACCTGTACTTTGCCCAAGGCCCAACAAAAGTGTCCCTCATAAAATGTAGATTGTATGAGAGAAAGGGACCAAACTAAGGGGGTCACTGGTTCCTGTTGAACCTTAGGTTGTTTTCTTTTCGGCAGAGGAGAGGACAATTCATGTGTAGTCTGGTGACTATGTTACTTGCATATGAATGAGTTTGGTTAAATGGGAGGGTAACAAAAGATATCAGACCAGGAGTGGGCTCGGATGCCTGGCTTTGTTCATTAGTATAGAGATTTGAATTGGTTAAAATTGAAAGGAACAGCGAGTGTAGCTGGGGTGTGGGTTTGGTTAATTGAACTCTCACAGTGGTTTGAAAAGGTCGATCAGAACAAATCACCTGTGGCTGTGGTCGACTTCAGTAATATTCCTATTAAGACCTAGATCAATAAAACTTAAGCATCTTTTTTAATTGAGTTGTGAATTTGCTCAACAAAATAAATCTCTTTTTAAATTTTAAACAGAGTAGACCCCTTTTTCTTTTCTTTTTGGGAGTTTAGAGCCATTTAGTTGGGGTTTTCACTGACTCTTTTCAACCTATTTTGGTTTGGTTTTTGAAGTGCTGATTAGTGTTGGTGGTTAAGTGTAAGAAAACGCCCTTGCATACCAGCCATGTTTGGTCTCCCTTTATGCCCTGCTGAAGCTGACTACAAGGATGTAACGACCCCTTTGTGATCCCAACCCCTCCTTAAAGATCTTCCCTGAGATCTCTCAGCCTTACCACCAGAGGACTCCACCTGCACAAGCTTTTCTTCTTCCAGCCACGCCCATCTAATTTCCTTTCCCCAGTAAATGCCCAACTATTCCCACTCTCCTATCAATATGGTTACAGTCTAAACCACTCCAATTTATTTAAATCGATTTTACTAAACTTTCTATTGTGCGATTGTAACAAAATGCAATACATTTTCACACGCATGCGCATGCACAGACTTAGTGTGGAAAGAGATCATGTACCATACATTATAGCATACATGCGAGTGAGTGTAACTTGAATGATCGAAAGGTAAATAAGCGCATTTATAACTGGCGATCATCTTCTTCGATTCTAAAAGTACAGAGCATTATTAAAAAGATCCAATCAGAACACTTGTTAGATAACTAGTTAGACCAGAACCTTTCCTAACAACACTTTCTTTAAGAAGGTCAAACGGTGGCGCAGTTGTATTTACGGTGAGTTGAAGAGACTCATTTCACTGAAAACCATGATTTTACAAAAAAATGGTGATAAATTCTGCTAAAACAGCATTAAATATCCGAGAAAGTATGGGCTTTTCCCTTAATAAAAATCCAAGATTTTCTATCAGTGCACTGCAGTGTGACGTAGAATTATGTTGTCTTCCTTATACTCAATTAGGAAGTCAAAGCTTGCTCATCTTTTTAGTTGTGTACACAAAATTTCACAGTTTTCAATGGCAATTTCCATAGCGGAAAAAATCAATGACTGTGTGGACGATAGAAAAAGAGCGCAAACAAAATGATATGTTTTGATTACCTACCCAACCCTCCTTTTAAATGTCCCCATCTCCCCATAATCACATCACCCCCTCCCCAACCCGACCCCCACCCCCTCTCTCTCTCTCTCTGTCTTCCTCAGTGACATCAAGTAACCCATATTTCTCCCTCACGGTCTGCATTAATATTGCCTGGACGTTACTCCCTCTACTTCAATGTGTCGTCACATTTCTCCCCTCTCCCTTCCTTTCTGCGCGCCTGGCTTAGAAATGGTCATGTGACCCATTGACCCCAGGATGGTCATAGCCATAGGGATTGATTTAGAATGTAGGTTGGTCACTCAGGTCACTCAACTCCTTCCACTCTGGTTAGTTTGAAGCTGATCGAGTGCATGCTCAGAGCTCGGTAATCATAGTTACTAAGACATGGTTATAGCTTCAAGACTGAATGAGTGCCGGTCAGCTCCATATGATATGTGAGGAATACATGTACATGTACACTGTAATACAATATGAACATTGTGAAGGGGATATCGCTTTGCAATTCTGGAACTATCCATCTTATCATAGACTCCTCAACCTCCATAGTGGATCTATGGTCTTAAGTGACATGTTTGTATTTTACCAGGCTTGAAGATGAACGGGGGTTTCATTTAATTTGGAATCCAACAGCTTGAGATGTCGATTTGTGCAAATAACTGATTGACGATTAGTTTTCCTACTCAGAAAATCGTAGCGGGGGCGAAGAAGATTTTTTTCTTCTTAAAATGCTCCCTGCTCCTTCCTTCTAATTCAGGTTTCATTTCTAAATAGACCTTTGCCTACTTGGTGGATTAAGTTGTACTACCCGGAATCAAATTTGGGGGAGAGGATCTACAATACAGCAGGGCATGTAGCGCAAAATTTCATACGAGACCAGAATCAAAATGAGGAAGAAAAACCCCATAAATTTAACATAGCTGGGTTTTTTTTCAAGCACTGAGAGAAGGTTAATCTCATTTATTCTTAAAAGGGTAACTATGATTCGAAACTCCACAGAATTTAAAGATATTCATCAGATATTTGAACAGTCACACAGTGTGGTTTTATTGTTCAATTTAAAAACAAGACTGAACTTGTCCAATGGTGAGTTGACTGGCCGGATGCAAATATCACTGGCCTTAGGCCAGCAGTTCAGTGTTAAGTTTGAGCCCTGCGTACATTTTAAAAGTACATTTCTTTTACAGTTTATCCTTCTATGGTCTTTTAAGCATGGTTTCCACAAAATGATTTTCACCTAATTTTTCTCCATTTATAATCTAAATGATGTTACAATATTATCTTGTTTTAAAGGGAATTACCATAAAAACTGCAGCTGTTGGTGACATTGGTCATTTCTACCTGAATCGGTCATTTCCCTTTCTGTACTCTTTGGCTGGTTACACACCGATGTTCTGTCAACCCTTTATAATGACAGTTTATTTTTTCCTAATTCTAATCAAAACTCAAACCAAACTCTAACCCTAGCGTGTAAATAACGAGGAGGTTTTTAGAACATAAGAATGGTCGGCACATAGGTGTGATGGAATATTGAACAGTGACCTCTATTCCATTGAGGAGATCCGAGTGAAAGTTAATCACTGTTGTTTTCCCACTCCCACAAAATGTAATTTTCTCTGCAAACAGTAAGATGACATCATGGTCAGTGTGGCATTTGTTTTTGGACCAGCAAGGGACAAACTTGGTTGTTTTTGCTTCGATAAAAATGCAAAACAGAATGCAGGGCGCCAAGACTCTTACAAAATTTACATGTAAAATGCATTGATGGTATCCTCTTTAATATGATTTCTGCATGTACAGGTTGATGTGTTTTGCTATTTCAAAACATTTTAGCTTTATTTTATTCGCTTGTATTTTCACCAGCTTTATTGCGCTTCCTTTTAAAATACATCTTATTTATTTTATTTTTGTAAGTTGTTCCTGCTTCAGTTTTTGTGTTTTCTGTCTTGAAGTTATTGTTAGGATGAAGTTTTTCTTCAAATCAAAGCAGCCATTCTCTACCATGACTCAAGTTTTAACAACTGCTTTGCTAGTAATATAAAAAATAAAATAATTGAGAAACCTCTAAAATTTACTCCAAATATCTGACTATTTTTTAAACCTCAAACTCTTTGAAATCTTAACTGGACAATCCGACAAAGATGACATTGAGGACTATTATTCCTTCTTTATACAAACTGCTCTTGTTGCTTTTTTAATTTATAGATTGCTTATTTGTTGTAATGAAAAAAAGAAAAGCTGAAAATTTCGGTATTTATTTTTAGAGCATGGAAAGTATCTTTAAGGTTCAAGGGACTACATGGCAACAGTTGCTGCTACTGCCATTATGACCAATCAAATATTATGCCAGGTCAATCTATTTTTACAAACATGATTATTCAGCAAAAAGGTACATTTTCAAAGGAAAATACAGAAGCATATTTTGAATTTTTAGCCTCCTTGAAGAAGAGGTTCAATTTTGCTGTAAAAGTTTGTTTTGGTTAATTTTGCTGAAGCTTCACAGCATTTGGGAGACGTTTAAACTGCTGGTTGATAGTTGTCTTGTCAGTATGATAAGGAACAAGGCTTTATCTTGGATGATATGAGACGACTGTTTGGGAAAGGAAAACAGAGAAAGAGCTGGAGCAATTTGTTCTCAAGATGAGTGGCAGGAAAGCTACTTGCTTACAGGACTTTTTAAAAGTTGCAAAAAGACTAAGGTTATCATTTGTCGAACATTCAATGACAAAACTGCCCCACCCCAGAACTGATCAAGGGCCATGGGTTTGGTCACTACCCGACCCCCATGTTGTCCCATCCCCAAAATCATACAAGAATCTATCACTGGAGTAGTAGTTTCTGCCCCCCTCTCAAAACCCCAAAGGAGCACCCTACCTGGAGCTGACTATGGGTAAATGAGAGCGGTTACTATCCCCCCCACCACTCGTCATGAAACGTCTGTTACCTCCAGCATTGAGGAAACTAAAGTGCGCCCTCACAGAAATAGAACGCACATCAAATTCTTCTTTGTCGTAAAACAGGGTGCAGCAGCGAAACACTTGGCATGCCTCCGAAAGGTACCTCCTGGGCCATCCTACCTAGTTCCTCTGGAAATAACATAGTAGCATGTTCTCTCCATTGATACCACTGAATGAAGAACTATGACTATGAATGCCCCCAGGGATTGGGAATGTACAGTATGTTGAAGGATGGCTGAGTGAGTAGTTAAGAACCAATCCTATTTACATGTATGTGGTTGATCAGAACATAAACAGGATCATTATTTATGTAGTGTGTGAGCGCTACTTTATGATATACACTTAACATAAATTGCCTGCAGTACAACATGCAGTACCTAAACATCATTATATACTGGGAGAATAGCCTACAGGGATCGACTCACTTTCAATATGCGGTACAATAAAAGTGTACATGAGCAAGGTGAGTGCTAATTCCTGGGTCCGAGTTCTAGATTCCTGGTGAGTCATGAGTGTTTTGTTGAGTAGTGTTAATTACGAGGACCCTTTGTGGACTCATGACTTATCTTTATGTTCCGATTGTGAACTTTGAGTTTTGAGTATGAGATCTAAAAAACTCATTCATCTTTAATTTGAGTTTAGACATCTGCGTCTTGAGTCGATAAGACCTTAATCCTTAACCCTTAGCGAGTCAATCTGGAGTCATTGATTGCTCACATTCAAGTCATTTTCAAAGTGGCTCCACAACCAACAGTCTCGTTGCCCAAGTTCCCACATTTGTACTTTTTTCGTTGCATCAGTGCTATGATTCTTATTGAAATTTTCAGCCACTAAAATAAAAACCACATTTTTTGAATCTCATGTAACTGCAAAGATTAAGTGAAGTCACTTGTTTTAGTAATTGGTAATTGGATTTTAAGAGGTTGACATTAATCGCCTATTAAAACTGCTATAAAATTTAAAGATAAGGCAGCTTGACCAAATCCATAAATGTTCAAGACACTTCACCCGTTAGTGAAATAAACCTCAAGAATGTGTTACCATAATTTTAAAAACCTATTTCTGTGGAATAGCTTCAAGGTACCTTCTAACTTGCAATGTCCATCAGCCTCACCACAGTGCACGTGGTCATGTATTTTGCTCTCCAATAAATCAAATCTACAGCTGGTTGGACTGGTTTTGTTTGTCTCACCTCTCTATCCCAACCTTGTAGACTTAGAACAGATATCTGATGATGTCAATTTCACATGACTCTGTCCCCTGCAGCATGTGCTAATTTACTGTCACAATTAGGTCTTAAGCTGCTGTCAGTCCAGCCCGGTAAAACCTCCTTTTGACATCTCCCCGAGACCATGTTAGGCAAAATGAGTTTCTTTTTCTTAGTTTCCAGGGTAAATCCATAAATTTGAAGTTGGCAATAAGGAGTTGGGTAGGAGTAATATTGTGTCAATCTGGGGCCTTGTTGGCTACAGTTCAGAGGTCAGAGGCCTATAAATCGTTACTGGCAAACCCTTTTATATTCCCCTGATACACCTCAGGTCAAACACATCCCTAAAAATGCAAAATGTCATGTATAGGAAATGATACAGTGCCTATGACCAGTCCACCCAGATGGAGCTCATTTACGCTATGAGTGGTGAGAGGTCACTTTGAGCCTGTGTTCCAATGTACATGATGAATGGCCAACGCTGCTAGCAATGATAGCAGTAATGGTCACTCTACTTTAAATTATGACCTAGGTCACATACTGAATGGGAGCATTGAAAATGCTTCAAGTAAACAAAAGCAGTTTTCCACACGTTTTTATTCTCTACCTGATGGGTAAATACAACTCTTGTTAGTATGAGGTATACGTTTGTAGGTTTTTTTAGGTCAGATTTCTGTGGTTCAGAATTTGATTCCTACAGTGATTGTGAAAATTCATCACATGGAAATTAAGTTTTGATAAATATTAATGACTTTACCAGGGCCAGAATTTCATACTAGGCTGGTAAACATTGGTTTGGTAAATATAGTAAAAGCCATTTCTTAACTTCTTAATACCCAGTGGGCAATTAAAAAAGGTAATTTACACATAAGACACCAAATAAAAATGCTTCATTGTGTTTGATCTACACTCTATATACATTCCCTATAATTTCAGAATAAAAAAAAGTTCTGAATTATTCATAGAGAATTTAAGTGAAAATACATATTTAAAAGCTACTACAAATTTCCGTGTTAAATGCAGATAGTTTAAGTTGGTCCACTTGGGATTTCTATGGAAACAGACCCAGATAAGCGCATGATGGCTTGGTCATGGACTAAGCGCATTTACATCGTCTAAAACATGATGAAAAGATTGTATTTTCTTAACACACACAACAATAGTAGGTTATTTATTTAGCCTTCTGTTTGTTTTTTCTTTCAGATGTCAGTTTCTTTTTATTAAAGACAGGATATACCTTTGGTAATTACTCCAGAAATAAATGACCATAAAAACTTACGTGGTAAGAAGCACTGGGGAGCTGTTGATATTATAAACCATTTTTAGAAGTTATTGAGAAAGATAATTTTTCACCTCAAATTTTAATCTGAGAAAGACTTTCTCATTCATCTGAAACTGAGAGCACACAATTCTATGCAACAAGGGTGTTTTTTCTTTCGTTATTTTCTTCGGTGATCGATTGAGCCAAAATTTCCACAGGCTTGTTATTTTATGCATATGTTTAGATACACCAAGTGAGGATACTGGTCTTTGGCAATTGCCTAAAGCATACCCTGCCTTTAAATCTTGTT
>CM021536.1:1045742-1076026 GCA_010994315.2 Pisaster ochraceus
TTGTTTTGCATTTATGGGTTCCATAGTTTTCCAACCTGGGTTGGCAAAAACTTCAACTTGGGCTGTGACGTTGCAAAAGAAAGGTCTATTGGTTGATAAGGATAATTCAACCATACAGGCCTGTCACATGGTACCCTATGGCCACAACTGACAAAGACGGCAATTGAGCTAAGCATTCTCCATGTTTCTTTGAGTCAGACAGAGTTTTGTTGCCAAGTTAACTATTTTTTGGTAAAGGGATGTCTTCTGGAGAAAATATTGTGATTTTTGTTGTAGAAAAAACAGTTGATATACTCAGCTACAAAATGCTTCATTTGACCTTCAACAGCCTCATGCGATTCTGATTTGAGGTCAGTGGTCCATGTCGATCACTGTCCACTTACATTTAGCAAATATTTATTTATGGACTCAGAAAATCTGCAACAAAAGATGGAATAAGATTCACTGGATGACTGAACTTCAAAAGGCAAACTATAAGTAGGTTGTTTGGAGAGACAGCTGGACCCTGAGAGGAGAACAATGAAAAAGGTTGAATTAACTTACTGTATCAAATTTGGAATAAAAATATATATATATAATAATAATAATAAATAAATAAAATAAAATATTTTTTATTATTATAAATAAATAGAAAAATAACAATAATAATAATAAAAATCAAAACAAAATGAAATAAATAGAATAAATAAATAAATAAATAAACAAATAAAGAAAGAAAATACAAAAAATTAAAACAAATGAATAAATAAATAAATATATATATATATGAAGAAAATATTAACTAAATAAATAAATACCGTTTGATTTGTTTATTTATTTGTTGATAACTAACAGCAGTTAACCGCTAACAGGTATCATCAAATAAGAAATAAGAAAGTATCAAAAACATCATATAAATTAATCAAATCCAGAAAACCATAAAAAGTAGAAAATATTTTACAACAAAAGAACTATATAGAATACAAATTTCAAAGTATGAATATACATGTTTAGAACACAAAAATAGGAAAATCAACCGTTAAAATGACCTAAATACATGGAAATGAAGAAGATCCACATAAATTATTATGTAACTTTTTGGAGGACAAATAGATACTTTGGGTGTTTCTCAAAGTAGCCTTTTTTCCCTGTTCATGAAGTTTCATGAATGAGACTGAAATGAAAGGAAGTAAGCTTTTTAGGCATGGGGAAGGGTTTCATTTACTCCATCATGTTTGCGGAAGAAACTAGAACTTGAACAAAACGTTTTCTCTTGGCATCAGTCATGGTCGTTGTCGTCCTTTCTCTCCAGTCTGCCTGGTTGCATCTCCTATTTCAAAATGTAACATCCTTTGTCCACCACTACTCACCAGAAAATTTTAATTTTCACACTCCAACTGTTCTGATTTCAATTGTTAGTCTTTACCTCCAGCCATTAAATGAGGGAAATGGCTCGGTTTTCTGCACGATAAAACACAATGACCTTGCACTACTTTTGCACATTGCTGTAAGCTTTATACACACAAATTTAAACTAAACACTATGTTGATAAAGTTCTGATTCCAAAGTTGGTATAAACTTTAAACTAAATTTCTGGTGTTATATAAGGTTACCTTTTTGTGAATTTGTATGTTTTTTTGGTTGCTTGATTGTGATAAAGTCAATATATTTCTTTCTTTTCAAAAACTTTTCAAGTAGTCCCATTGTGTTACACCTTCAGAAATCTCATGAACAAAACATTTATTAATGTCCTGTTTTTCTTTGCTCAAAGTGTACAATTTAAGTGACTTTAATCCCCAAAACCTTTTTCATACAACATAAAACATCCTTCTCACAAAAATTACTTAATTATTGTGCAACTTCCAGAGCTCAGTGTTATGATAGAACTGGGAACCTTCTCACCTTTTCTTGAACGCTTTGATACATGCTCAATTGGAACATCTAGAAAACTGGATCACAAATCCAATTGGTTTTCCCAATTCTCAAGATGGATTTTAAACCATCCATAGGATAGAAATCAGATGAAACTAATCCATTCCATTACAAACAAAACCTTCGGAAAACAATATGTCAAAGATCTTTTGCATAAAATGTCAGTAGATGGATTCAACTTACCCTTATTAGGCCTTCGATAGCTTCCCCAAGATTCTGAATCAAGGCTTAACATTTTATCCTTCGTCTCTAACCTTTTGGTCTAAAACCAGGTCTATTTTTTATAAAAACCCAAGAGCATTCATGGACATCAGTTTTCTGGCTGGCTGATGTTTACGCATTTGCGGTTTATGTTTGTTGCCGTTTGTCCGTCGTTTTTACACAGCATAATGACAATACATCATTGGTTTTTGCATCTCAATCCATTACTTTTCAGAAAAAAATCTAAAAGCAAAAAAAAACATTTTCATCAAGAAGGCTTTCTTCATTCAAGATGTCTAGATGTCATTTCCTAGAAGACTATAACTAAGCACTTCCGAAGAACAATTTTAGAAGAGCGATTTTACTTGTCCACTTTACACTAAGAGAGATTTTTGATACTCATTTGAAGGCTTTTAAACAAGGGGGCTAACCCCGATGTTCCATTGGACTCAAACACAATGTCTTCAAAACACCCCCCTCAAAAACAAAAACAAAAAACAAACAAACAAAACCATGAGTATTCTGTATCTGTGTTGAATCCTGCAGGCGGTACATGCAAAGCATTATTTCAAACTCGGCTACTCTTCCTCCATTCCCTGAAGAAATGTTTGAGGAAACCAAAGTCAATTTCCCTGGGACATTAAAAAGATAATTATAGAAACGGGTCAATAAATTATTGGCACCAGTTGATCAAGAACATTATTTTATGGCTTGTCTGAGTGAGTGGCTGTGGCTCGAACAAGAGTTGATGCATAGAATGCCTATAACAACACCCTTAGCAACAGCCGCAGCCGTAACAGCAGTCACAAATTCCACCAAAGCCTGCCTCTTGCATGTTTTTTTAGGTGTTCGTGCAAACACTTCTCTTTTGTTTTGCTTTCCTTTAGTCTCAATAATTTCAATTGTTAACGTAGTCCAATTTTGAATGTAATTTTTATCACAGTGAACCAGATAGTTTTTTTCAGTCCTGGGGCTTTGGTGAGTAAATCTGAAATGAAATAAAATGAAATATGAGCCCAACTCCCTTTACCGGGCCTCTATGGGAAAAATACCCCCCCCCCCAGAATAATTGAGTCAATCTTTGTTTTTCGAACTGGTTATATTCACTTCGAGTGAGGAAAACAAGTCTCTTCAGTAATAAATAACAATAAATAACTTTTCACTTGATAAATAAAACTAACTTAATCAATACATAATTGACCCTTTTAATAAAATGTTTTTTTTAATTTTATTTAATTGGTACATGAGTGATTTTGTGTTTGTTTGTAGAAAAAGAATTGCAAGTATTGTATTCACCAAATTCAAAGGCAACTGGCAATGGCTCTGGCTGTGTCTGAATTTAGTGACTTTGGCTACAGCTATGGCTGCGGGCAGCAACGATGGAGAAAAGGTCTTTTGGGCATTCCAGCTGTAGCCATTAATTTGGACAAGGCCTAAATCCAGCCTTGCTACCATGGGCAGCGCAGCGTTTCGTTACCTCTCGTCACTAACCCCTGGTAGGGATGTACTGAAAAACAAAGCTGATTGGCTCCCAATGGTGACTACTTTGCGTGCACGCTTGTTAAAAACCTTCCAGCGCTTGTATGGCGCTAGTAGGACGCTTAGTATGCGCGTGTCAAAATGCAAGTATTTGACGCGATTCCATTTCAAATGAATCATGTTTTTACACAGTTACCCGAAACTGCATACAGTTAGACATATCACAAGATCAAAGAAGAATGAGAGGGGACCAGTTACTCTATAACCTGATGCCTCTTTAGGGGGTTACCATACTTGAGTGGGCTTGTAGAGTGGATCGGCCACAGTCTGGCATATTTTAATAACCAATTCCAGAAGTTATGAGCAAGCAAGGCATGCTGGGAAAAAAATGGTCCGGCGTGATCGATCACTCCCGGGAACGAAGTTGGCCTTAATCAGTATGAAGCACTATTTCCTGTTTAAGGGTCAGGGGTCATTCAGGTCAAAGGTCAGAAAACCTAAAAGTAGGCACAAAGAGACAAGGACAGGTCCGCAGAAATTGAAAGCTTTGGGAACACAAACTACAGGATGTGGCACCAACTGTTGGTAAGATCATGTAACTTTGTGGTTTTTCAGAGAATCAAAACATCTAGTGTTTGATGAAATGAACAGGCCATGGATCTAAGACAAATGACACCAGTAGACAAGATTACGATTCCTGAGACAAAATAATCAGCATTCTGTGCCAATATTTTTCTTTAATCAAATTTTGGTACAATCAATGAGAAGTAAAGTCATGTTAAAATATTTCTCTCTTTCACAACTCAAAATGAATAGTACCTTTTCCAAATCCATAACCATTACTATTGTTTTCTTAGAAAAAAACAAAACCTTATAATCGTACACATGGAAAAATTGGCAATGGAAAAATAAAGTCACTGATTGTATGACCTCTAAAATAAACCCGAACAATAAAGACAACTGTAGGTGTGATTGCCCACATAATTTCAGAGGTATGTACACATTGGAGTCCCACACATTAACTCCCTACTTTTAAAAATGTAATATCGAGCAAAATGTTTCTACAAATTTATCAAAAGGAACCAAAGACCATGACCTCATGACAAGGTACATTGTGTGAAGATAAACATTTCTACTCTTCAAATAGTTTGGCAAATATGAGGTCTTGAGTCTTTTCCTGACTGCCGAGGATGTTTTGAATTTCAGTCAAGTTTAAAAAAAATACAAATACAACTATTTTGAACACCATACTAAAGGATTTCTCTTATAAATCAAAAAATTATTCTATATGTAACCCAACATAAACTGAAGTAATTTTTTTATATTTTTTATGAATTCAAATCCTCAAACTTTAAGCTCTGATGTAATCCAAGCAAACATTTGTTTTTGTTCGAATCATTGATAACTATTGGGTTGGCCACTCAATGAGGAGGGTTGGGGGCTGGAGGCCCCCACTGTTCCAAATTGGGTTACGTATACAACTGGTATTCCACAAGCATAACATTTCCTTCATCATTTTGGTTGTTGGTAACTCACTCCAAACTCTTCATGAAGATAAAATTAACTACATAACAATGAGATCAAAACCTTAAGTTATAGCCGCCATCAGTTGATCATGCTATGCATACAGCCTTAAATATTTTGCCAATTAATTACCTCTTCATAATATATCGGAGAGTAGTTGACTATAACCAAACATGGTACGAAAAAGATGGTTTTACAAATAGAATACACATTTTAAAAATAAACACCGCATGACTTATGATCAACTGTTTTTAAGGCGGCTTAAATCAATATGATTTAAATAGTTGTCTTAACTTTTAAATAACATGAAGCTCTGATGAATTGGTTAGTTTTCAGAAACTTTGTACGGAGGTATACTGTTATAATTTACTTCTATGAATAATTATATTTTGTTACTGGCATCAGTCCTCCCGCTGTATCATTCATACAAAGTTTAAAGATGGGCTCCGAGGTCAAATTCAGTTTTGTGATGCACTCATTTACCAATAAAGTCCTTATGAATTTTGTTTAACCTCTTGTTAATATACAGTGCATCAAATACAGTGTACAGGGTGTACACCATTTTTATGTGAGGTTAGAAACCTGTAGTTTACCCCACACTTTCATGAAGACTCTGCATCAGAAAACTGAGTTTGACATTGAAGCCTCTCTTTAAGATACATTCAAGATGTGCTTTTATTTGAGAAAGTTGCTCCTTAGACCTCATACCAGCTCAATCCTCCTCACTCTTCCACTTCTAACTCTTAACTCAACAAAAAAACGTCTTGAATTGTTATCTTTGGACAGGAATTTGTGGTTTGTGAAGACTGCAATCTTTCTATTTGAAGAAATGACAGAAATAGTCCACTTTGCAATCAATTCTAGTCTTGAAACATTGAAAGTTGAATTGTGTAATATTTTCCTTTTTTGACAGCAAGTTGTTATTGCCAACTGTGGGAACTTCAGTTCCACTGCTAGAGGGAACGGAACTATACCTTACTCATTAATATTTTGTGAAATAAATCATTTCATTTGCAAGTAGTTTTCCCTCTCTGTAGGAAGGAAACAGTTAACTTGGATTTAAGTCCAGTTTTAGTAAGTACCTGGAATGTGTAATGTGGTTGTTCAACACATCTTGCAGGTGCTGCATACTTTGTTTGATAGTGTTGTTATTTTGGGGGGACAGTTTTGATTAAAATTAATCAAATGTGATGAAATCATGAAGACATCATTTCCAAGTTTAAAATCTTTAGGTAATTGCTTGGACCCAAACTTTCTTTTCACCAATTAACCATCAGTGGAAATAAGCTGCATCAATCAAAAGTCATGCAGTCTCAAAATATGATTAAAAATAAGAACAAACTTCAAGCCAAGTCGAAGAAAACAAGATTGTGGTTTTCTTTTTTTCTTTCTTTTTCCCCTTTTTAAAAAAAACCCCTTCAGTCAGTTTTGATGTCCAATTACTCTGAGTACCTTCTGTGAACTCGTTCAAGCAGGAAAGGGAAGGATATTTAGTAATCAACAGAGGTAGTCTTTGTGTAAATTGCTCTCAGCCATTGGAGAAATATTGGGAAAAAGAACAAGTTCACAAAGGATTCAGGTAAGATGTAATCAACTGGAGATTGTTGCAGACAATCACCAATTTCTTTTTGTTCAATATGACCAGAAACAGAGGACAAGGAAAGGTAAACTTAGAGACCGGTACATAATCCAAAAATGGTATATCCTTGTCAAGTGGCTGATGTCATCTGCTGAATGAACTGGCTTTAGGATTAGATAACTACTGAAAATTAACATATCATGGGTTGACATCAAATTACTTCCTGAAGGTAGAAACATTCCAACAAAATTAGGAAAGGAGTTCTTTCACTTTGTTGTTGTTGGGTTTGTTTGTTGGTGTGGTTGGGTTTTTTTTTCTTGGGGGGGGGGGCAAGAAGGAAGATTTTGGATTATCACTGTTCAGTCTCTGCTCAAGCTGGAACTACCTTTGAAATAGAGTAGGAGTTTTGAAAACTCCGCCAATTGTTTCCGAGAATGATTGTGTTTATACTTAAAGCTTGTGGGGTTATATTTCTACAACCTTTTTCTGGAGGAAATGTCAAAATGATCATTATAGTAGCAGACAGGAAGCAATGATGCAACAACCATGATATGTTTCTCTTTTAATGAGTCATCTGAACATGAAGCGGATGTTCAAGATAAGACACAGCAGCGGTTAGTCAGGACAAAAAGTTCAACGATGATTGCTCATGAAACAATGACATTTTACAGATAAAGTTTCAGTTTCACAAGGTTCCACAAAGTTTTCAAGGTTCAGTTTGAAACATTTTGTATTTCCTTCGTTTGAAACATTTTGTATTTCCTTCCAACAATTGACTGCTATGATTAGTTCAATTTTCTGATAAATTAAATAGACCCCTTTCCACATTGCAGAGACAATTTCCAGAAAATAAAACCCAGGAAATTACTGGGGAAATTTAACCCCACTGGCACCCCATGTTTTACACTCAATGCATTTTCCTGGAAAGTACATATACTCAGTTTGGTAACCTCATGCTAATCTCGCTTAATCCTACTCTGAAGCAGAGGTAACTGTTTCCCCGGGAAATGGCTATTTCACAGGAGTTTGCTAGGGTTAGAAAATTTAAGTGTGAAAAGGTCAACCAATTTTCCTGGGAATTTCCAGAGAAATTGGTCTAGTGTGGAGAGGGCTTTTGTGCAGTCAAAAGTAAAAAAGTACAAGAACTTCAGAATTCAGTTCCCAAAGTGAAAATTACATTTTTATGCAAGGGGAAAAACATTGAAAATTTTCGTAGATATGCAACTGGCAAATCAGGCTTTGATAAAGTCTCGAAACCTTTTGATGTCATGGGATCGTATTTGACAAACAATCATAATGCTGTATTCATAGAAGAGTAGGTAGAGAGGTGGGAAGATTGAGTTTATGCAGGTACCTGTATGTTGGGAACCGTTCGACAAAATTGTTTTTTTTTTAAAGCAATTAATAATTTGAATATTACAGTTCATAAAACTACAAAATGCACATCCAAACCTGTGCAATGGTAAACTTAGTGAGAGAATTTCCTACTTAGAGTTTAACAATGTGTCTTTAATTTGGTAAACTTTATAAGCGTTATATAACCCACCGGTAAACTACCATACAAATATGTAACTTGTGATGCTTTTAAAAACTCAAAAAGTACGTGCAAAGACACAAGAAATACCATAACACTGAAGTAAAATACGACCTCTGAACCACAAGGTTTTGCACCAATTTACATATTTTTTAACCGAGTGGTCAAGCCAACAAAATTTACACAGTGAAACAAATATCCCGCTTCTCATTAGAAGGCTTTTATTTTTTTTATTTATTTTTTTTTTTTAAATAACTCTTCCCCTTTTTATAGTTTTATTGTTATTTTTTTTTTCTTTTTTTTCTCCTTTTTTTTTCTGTCACTTTTTAAAAACCTTTCCCCACCACTCCGGTGGACAAATTGGTACCATAAATCCTGAATGAGGTAGGTGTTCTTGACAAATTTAAGACTAAAACTACAACAATTAGCTTAATCACAATACACTAATCATGGTTATAGATTATACCACTATATTTATATATATATAAAACCAACAACTATCTTATGAAGAAAGCTTTTTAAAAGCACATAGAAATTTACAGCTTTATATAGCGATGAAACAAACTGAAGTATACATACTAATTGTTGGGGGTGACAATTCTAAACACATTAGCTGAACAAGCTTTCAACAAAACAAAATGTTCAAACAAATCTATCGTTATGTTTTGTAAAAAGAAGAAAGAAATTTTAATGGTTGTGAAGGACGCATTCAAGAGAAAGCTGTTATAAAAGCTTAGCTGTCGTTTAGTTGATTCTGGTGCACGTACATGGTACAAAAATATTTCAGAGTATGTTGATGTATCTTATACAAAAATGTTTATTCATGAGCTCACAGCTAAAGTTCTGGTACATATAATTGGTTGGGGGGGGGAGAGGGGGGAGAGAAATGGGTACATACTTCAACCCAAATAAAGAAAAACTCATCAAACAAAACAAAAAACCATTCGTTCTCACTGATAGAAAGTGCATATTCTTAGATAATAACTGAGATTTTTGAGGTATGCGTTATATCGTTATTTGAGGTATGCCTTTTACAGTTATTAATTTGAGGTAATAACTAAAATTTTTGGATGTATTCGTATTATCATATTTTACGGTAATAACTGAGAAGTTTGAGGTATTTATTTTTATATACTTTGTTTTCATTAAAGTGATATTGAAACACAAATAATCGCAGTCCTCTTTGGTCAAAGGTCAAAATGCAGGTCAATCATCAAGTCCCATAGAAACAAGCCCAAGGAAAGATACACATCATTCATTGGAACTCCCTCCTTTTCAGCCACAGAGTGACAAAAATATACATTTGAAAAACAAATGAAGGTCATGCCAACAGCTTGAAGTCCAACTTAATTATTTAAAATCTAAGCGTACATTATTTCTCTAAAAGCCAACATTCCTTGTACACCATGGACCAATGGTTTCATAGGTCTCAGTCAAATCCAGCCAAGCCAACTACCAACCCCCAAAAATAAAAAAAATAATACAAATTTCTCTCTTGCACTTTTTAACAGCAGATGAATGTTCTTTAAAAGTAAAGGGTACTAAACAACCATTTCAAAAAGAACAATTGGTAACATTTTCAGGTTGTGAGGTATTATGGAGTTGAACTCATGATTCTTTGTAGTGGTTTATCTGGAAGGGAGTAGCAGCAACATCTAAATAGTCTCTATAGTTTTATTGTATTTTGTTATGAGCTACTTCCCCTTTTTGGATTTGTAAAAGTGTGTTTCTTTCAATTTGAGCTTCAAGCTTCATTCTTCCCAAGACCCACCTTCTAACGGTGAGGCACCAGATTACTCATAATTGGATGCATGTTGAAAAAAAAACCACCTCAACATTTGTTCCATTCATTTTGCACAATCATCCTATTGGGAACAAATCGTCGCTACACAGTGTCTAGAAGTGGAGAAGGGTTGAAGGGTGGGGGTGGTAGGGGCTGGAGTTTTCATACAGGGCATGCAGGGCCATGGACAGTCTCTTGCAATTCCCGGACTTCCTGTTGTGTTGCATTAGTCATAAAATGTTGCACTAAGCTCAAGTGTTGACATCATAATTATGATGAATAGCTAACATAAAAGCTTGTGGGACAGTTAGGACATGTGTTCCATAAGGGCCTTCAGCTTTGATTACACATGGAAATGTTAAAGTGGGTTGGTACCTTGAACCCTGGAATGATAAAAGGTTATAACTCAACAAATCAAAGGCTATGTGAACATTGAATGTATCACAACAGTTCTAATGAGTGTGTATAACCTTCATTTCAGATTTTAGTCCACATTGTCAGAATTTAATTTAAGAAAATTTTGTATCATCTGGGCTTAGATATTGAAGTTGTATTACCTATTGTTGAACTCAAGCATGATTTGATACAGCAATACTTACAAATGAGACAATCTTTTTGAATGAGTCAAATATGATAAAAAGCAGTACTGTGAATTAATTTAGTGAGTTGAAGAAAGTGGGTATGGGTTTGGTAATAGTCTACTAGTATTCGAAGTGTCCTTCATGACCGTAAATGCAGGTGTTGTTTTGATTATTCTGGTTCCAATCTGATGGATCACCAGTGTCTCCCCAATGATATACTGTAACTGATTATTGATGTCATCAAAGCGTCTTGATGGCATGTCATGTACTTTGTATAGCATAAAGAATCAGAGGAAAAAGGCATTTACAGCTGGGGGTAGAGAGTGCATATATCTCACTATTCAAGGTAATCAAACACATTATGTAAACCTTTGATTGGATTTTACAAAAGGCCAGATCCCTTCACAAAGAGAATATGCTTGCCTGCAACTCCCTGGATGTGGTACGACCGAAGACACAAACATCAGAAGGAAATTGGTTCAAACTATTCCGTTTTTCTATGGTATTTAATAACCATTCACAAGATCCAAACCCTACATAGACTTTATACAGTCCCCAGGAGTCCTCAGCCTTGTCTCATGTCACTTGTTTCTATGGCAACAACATTAAAAGATCTCACCAGAAAAAGCTGCAGAAAGGTTTTGTGTAGGTAACTAAAAGCCATTTAATTAGAGAGTGCACGCTATATGGAATTCCTGTTCATAAATTCTAGCAATTATTAGAGAGTAGTCTTCAGAGACAAAAGGGCTACGCAGCTCAGTAAATGACGTTGGTTTTTGAAGCCTGAGCAATTTTGACACCAAAATGTTTCGGACTAAGTGCTAGGTCACTACACGATTCAGAACAGATCCATAGGTGTTTCTCACACCTGGTGTATACAGACTGTAAGGTCATTGGTAAGTCCAACAGATCTGTAGAGTGAAGTCATCAGAGTTGGTTTATTCAAAATGAATGTTTCTTGAGATGAAGTTTTTGCTCAGATCTTAGACATCTTCTGAGAGCATTCGATTTGGGCCATTTGTGATGACCAAAAAAATAACAAAATAAAGAATAAAGAGTTTAAGAGACTGAGACGACCTCAGAAGTTAGAACATATCAATGTTTTTCTTCTTCTGAGATGTGATTGTACGAAACAAAAGTAATAGTTGATACACTCGTGGTGTGGAGATGAAACTCTTTGGACACACAGGATGCTGTCCTGAATGTTTCCCCAGCATTTCCTGCATACCACACTCAAGTATTTGTTATCAGCAACCAACATCCAACTCAAAAGAACCATCTGCTCAAACAGATGAAACTCATGTCCTGCTTTCCCTTCTCACAGTCCCCTCATCACACACTGACCTCACAATGAGTACAGTATGTAACATCCCTCAGAATGTCCACTTTGTTAAGATCACAATTGGACAAACAAAACAACGTTCACCTTTGAGCTACAATAAGCATGACTTGCATGGAAGCTTTCATGTAGAACAACTCTCTCCTATTGACAGGGCTAAGAAACTTATTTTCAAGCTTGCGCTGTTCTCAACAACCCAAATCCTTTCAGCCAAAAAGAAGATACATTCTCTCAGGTATACAATAAATTGTTGTCCCCCGCAAGTAAAATAGACAACTTCAACATGGACTTGAATGACAAAGACATGGGACCCTTGGAGGTGCAACCGAATGACGCGATTGTATTTACAGTTAGTCTATAAGCTCAACAAAATCTCATATTATTTTTCTAAAAGTTTCAGTCCTTGAATTCTAAAGTTGCTTCCATGATGGGGTCAATAATTTTTCCTTTGATTCATATTTTTTTGGATCAATATTTGAATATATAACTTATTTTTTTCTCATCCTGTTTTTGTAGAACCATACATTTCAAATTGTTCAGCTTTACTTCTTTCTTTTTTTATTATAAAAATCTCTGAAAAGGAAAATGGCAGATACTACTAATGAAAATGTAATGAAAATTTCTTTTATATTTTGGTTCAGACTAGGAATTTTTCAGATGTATTTGGAATTTCTTCAATAAAATATGTACTTAAAGTCCATAGGGATGAAGAAATTAATTGTGATTATTCTTCAGATTTGAATTTGAGTGAAGTTTTTTCAACACAATCTATGACAAAATGAAATTTGCATGTAACTCAGAACTGGTCCCCTCGAGGGTTAAATTATGATATATCAAATTCTTGCAATCCACTTCTTAATATTAGAAAATAAGGTGTAAAGCAACTCTCAAATTATCTTGCCTGATTGAACCTGGTGCCCCAACTTCACGCTGTACTATAATGGATGTTTAAGTCAGTAACCACCCTCGTCACCATGGCAACATCATTAATCATCATGCCAATTCATAAAAGGAGCATTCAATCTAGAGTTGTATTGTGCTAAAAAGCAGGGGGCTAGTTTAACGTGGAAGGGTGATTGTAGTTAACACAATTGTTCTGCACTTTCTCCCACGGTCCAACACCCATGACCTCTGTAACAAAGAATACAAGCCACAGACCAGGGCGGAAAGCATCAACCCAATTGCTTTGAAAACTGAACCTCAAGCCGTAACAACCTATTCAAGGAAACGGTGGTCAAAGCCGTAGAACCATGGCTTCATTCTTGGCATAAAGAGCTATTAAACATGTCATTGATAGATATGAATGCTCTGTTTCTTAATACAAATTAAAGTTGAAAGTTAAATCCTGAGGTATGAGTTTGGAAGTCTTAATATTGAGTACATTTAAGGTTGTGGGGAAGGGGAGGGGGTAGGGTAGGGGAGTGGTGTTGTATGTATACTTCAGTGCAACAAATCAAGCAAGCAGATTTTGAGGCAATTAATACCTGCACAAAGAAATGGCGTACTCCGAAAGAGTGCCACCGTGTAAGCAATTGACTACAATTTAAATTTATCCCCATCGGTAACGCAGCAGTTACCTACAGCCAAATCTAATAAACCAAAACAAAAAATAGTCACTTAAAAGTTGATTCTAGGTGAATTAATAAAAGATGTGCTGTCACACTTGTTAGTTCATTATACAATATCAATGATTTTATCGTATATTATTATTATTATTATTACTATTATTATTATAATATAAAACAAACTGTCCCTGATGTGTATACATAAATATTAAAATACGCTTGGCATTTGTCAATGGTGTTATTTTGAAACCCTACCATTGACTTGAGTTAAAACAGTCTCCACAAAGTTTGGCCACTTAATTTATTTCATTTAGATTTGAAAAAACCCAAGGTAACGTTAAAAAAAAAAAAAAGGTATACCACCATCCTACTAGTGGGACTGTACACTTTTTTTCATGAGGTCATAATGCAAAAAGAATAAATTAATAGCAAATGTTAAAGGAAACCCAACGACCTGTCAAACAACCAAAACAAAAACACAACAAAAAAATGTATCCTGCAAAAAACCCTCTTCCATTCTAGAGTTTAACAGAAAATCAAACTGATATTAGTTACAAATTATATGAGGTCAAACATGAAGTTGAAGTTTTGAGGTCATTTAACGAAAATTAACAAAAGACTTGTTTACCTACATGGAATTATAGAAAACAAAAGATTATTTCTAGCATACCATTGCAAATTTGTTGGTATAAGCGTCGTAGTGAAGGGGAAAAATGCTTGTAAAATCACTGTAAGCTTGCAAAGTTTCAGCTTTCACATCAAGATAATGTTGCAGATTAGTTTTTTTTGTACAAGCTTTGTACATCGCTACCTGATCCAAAGTTCAATGACATTACTTATTGTTTTCTTGTTTTCTTGTATTGTCACGCTTGTGACCGAGAACAACGACATGGAGATAAAGGTTAACAAACTGCCCTCACGATATAAAATTCATATTTTGATTACCCATACTGCTACACTATTAGAGGTACAAAGGTCAGTTGCTGCATTTCACAACGAACCTTAAATGTAGTATTTCCTTTCAAATTCATGTGAGCTACCTTAACAAGAACTGGGATTTTACTAAGAAAGCTAACAATGCTTTTAACAAAAACGAAAGAATTTCTCTTCCGTTGAACCAAATTTGTAGGATGGAAATATTCAGTGATTTCCCTGGACCTTATTGGCAATTCATGGAGTTATACAATTCCCCTGAGCACCTACACCTTGCATTATCCCTACACATCTTTTATGCATTGCAGTTGTGTTGGTGTGGTTTCCAGTCTTCCCATATATACAATCACAATGTAAATTTTGCACTCGGGAAGAAGGGATCAGTCTCTCAGGATATAGAGGGCCAGGAGAAAAATGAGATTTACAAATAACCTCTGAAACCATGGATGGTTGTTAACCTGTTTCTACCATATGTCAGTTTAGCCACTAAATCTCCCAGATCAAAGTGTTTTTTCAACGAAATAAATAATTCTCCATCCAATTAAAATTGCTTTTGTTGAATGTTTCAAACAGGATACTGGCTCAAATTGGTGTCTTTCCAAATGAAGTCCTCTTCGTATAATTTTACCAATAATATTGTTATTTAATATCAATGCTGCTCTCCTTTACAGAGCAGCATTCTTGACTCGTCTCAACTTAGTTAACGATGTACTTGATATACTTGAGGGCCGGTTTGTATTCCAAGCCAAGAAAATGTTAGATTCGACAGAAGATAAACTATGCGCAGAAACCCAAAATGCAAAATCAAAATATTTACAATGACGTAAAGGGACAAACCTTTTCACCCGTACCTGTCGGTTTAAACCTTTAAAAAACTCGACCAAAAAAAAAGAAGGAAAAATAAAGTGCACAACCACAACCAAACCCAGAAACAAAATGGGAGAGTTATAAGCGACTGGGGATTAAACCATTATCAAGGCACCAGGTTGATATTCCCATCAATCACCCAGATTTTTACAAACACATTCCTTGGTGGTAGAAAAACCCTCACGCAAAATGTCAAAAATCCAGGCATATAACTCCTCACAAACCAACCGACATCCCCCAACAACAAAACAGTTTTTTAATTTTTTTTTATTGTAGTCTTATGAATTAATGATTTCCTAGTTACTAACCTGATTCACTGTTGAAGTGCGAATACTTTCTTGTCTATTTAAACTTTGTCAACAAAACTGTTTTTTGTTTTGTTTTTTTTGTGGCCAGCACTTTATCCCCTTTTCAACAAACACCATTTGTCGTGTACATGTACCATGTGCAAACACTTCCAAAACTTGTTGGGGGGGTCTTTGTAAAAATATTACAAACCTCTAGGCTCATGAAAGAGCTACTTTATAAAATTGTCTTATAAAGTGTTACAGCACTCCTCTATGTTATACTTAGTTATACAGTGTTGGTTGAAACAAACAAGTAGATGTTTGCCATTAACTGGCCTTAGAATAAAAGCACTCATTTTATATATACTCGTATATTTATCGCGCCAACAAGTGCATTTACATATAGACGTCTTTTTTTTTTATACAAAAAAATTAATAATTACTTGATTTTTTATCCATGTAAATTCAACGTACACCATACATACAAGACATTACACATAAACTTGACAATGGCAGCTTAATATTAATATTTCATACTCCCTGAGTTTAAGCTTACATTCCATAAACATCAAGATTTACAGCAATAAAAGTGGTCCGCAATCCGCAAGAGGTAATAGCCGAATAACCCGAAAACAAACTTTCATCCTGTTACTTGGAAAAGACAAAAAAACACCAGAAAGTGTTTTCTTCTTGGTCATCTTCATCTCATCTCATGTGTTGACTGCGAGTTATGTGACAGGTGAATTCAATCTTATCCCTACAAACATACCCGCATATGCTACACTGAAATGGATGCCTGCTACCGTGGCAGCTCATGTGCAGTGTGAAGATAACATGGTCAGCAAAGTAGGTCTCACAGTGAGGGCACTTTAGGAGGTTACTAGGAACAGAAGAGGGATCCAATGCCGCCTGATCCGTCTGAGACTGCCCATCCAACTTACCTGAAGAATTACTCGCAAGTGACTGCAAGTCGGTCTGGGTGGCCTGGTTGGCTTGGTTGAAGCTGAGGCTACCCTGGGATGATGGCTCCAACATGACTGGCAGGTGCTGAGGTACGTGGTTACGCTCCTCCGACGGCTCGTCAGCGTTCTGGCTGATTGGAGACACTGAGCTGTTGCTAATGGGCTCCATGTCCGGGTAGATCACGTCTCGGGAACCCACAGAGAGATCCACCCCATTCACACTGTTGGATTTCATTGCATAAGGCAGAGTCTCCTCTGTCTTTAAGCTGTAAGCCTGAGTAACCTGGCAGTATTGCCTGGCTTGAGATTCACCACCAGAGCGAACATACTCTGATATCTCAGGTCTCATATCTGCCCAAGAGTTGTTCACGTCTTCACCATTCGGTGATATGAGGTAGTTGCGCTTGGGTAAAGGAGTACGCTTTCGTTTGCGGGCCCCTCCTTCCTTCTTTCGTCTGTAGATGGGGAAGCCAGCACCAGCCCACTGTAGAGGGGTTATGACTGAGATTTCACTAAGAGGATGTTGTGGGGAGGTGCTGGGAATGCTGGTGACCATGCTGGTGCTCATACTGCTCACATAGTTCCCAACGGAGGGCAGTCCCAGAGCAGAAGAGGCTGAGGACACAGAGTTGGAGAGAATGGAAATAGCACTTTGAGATGTATTGGCCATCATGTCCTGTATATTATTGGTCATGGGTGGGCTGGAGTAATCCAACCCTTCGCCTGATTTCGGCCGCTCACTATTCTCAGCCTCTCCTACCAGCGTGTTCTTCTCCAGCACTGGAGGCTCTGGGGACTGTGGTACGACTGACCCCTCTGAGTTATACCTGTTGAAATCGCTAGCCTTTGTCAAGGACACCTGAGAGTTATTGATTCTTGCAGAGTCATGAGTGTCGTTAGAGGCTGAAGAATCGTGGTCATCTGGCGAGAGAGAATGCCTTCTGTTTCCTGAGTTTTCGTGAGAAGGATGAGTTGAGTGGGTGGAGTTGGTCAGCTCCGACTGCATGAGGTAACGAGCCTGTTCCTCGGAAGGAAACAGTTTACTGTGAGATTGCAAAGGGGGGCTGTCCTCCAGCGGGGGCTGATTGGAGGAGGAAATGGGAGGGTAGTTCATGTCAATGTTGTCAATGGAATTGGAGTTGTGACGCTTACGTCTGTGGGCCTGAAGATTACACTTGTATGGGGTCTGATAGTGGCAGGAATCGCACTTAAACTGTTTGCTTGTGCCCGTATGGACAATGAGGTGGCGCATAAGACTACTGCGAAAGGCACTGCTAAAGCCGCACACCAAGCATTTGTAGGGCTTCTTTCCGGTATGAACGTTCATGTGTTCATTCAGATGGGTCTTTGTAGGAGATATATGCGTGCAAAGTTTACATTGGAACACCTTGCTCTGGTCTGGAAAGCTAGGAAGTCCCGAAGGCATGAGGGCTTGCTCTACAGCTGCAGAGAAGGGTAGCGTTGGGGTGTGGTTTTCAGGGAGCGGCATCCGGGGAGGTAAAGGTACATGTTCCGAGTGCCTGTCAGTGTGGTTGTTGTACAGCGCGTGTTGTTCTGCCCAGGATTGGCTGTTCATATCAGCCCTCTGGTGGGTGTGAACGGCCAGATGTTGAATCAGAGTGTTATGAAGAGAGCAGCTGAAGTTACACTCACGACACTTGTATGGCCGCGAGCCACTGTGAATGTTCATGTGCTCATCCAGAGCACCCTGAGAGGACAGTAACACGGTGCAGAGTTTGCACTGGTAGCCAGTTAGGTTTTTTTGAGGGGACGTGGCCGAGTCCCCGTTGCCCACTTGTGAAGTTTCGTTGGCTTCAGGACTTTCTGGCTCCTCCTCTTGTTGCTGCTCCTTCTTGATGGAGTCGCCCAGTCTGCCGTCGATATCCAGATCGATGTCCAGCTCACCTTCTTCGCTGCCCGGCAGACTATCACTGACTACATCAGCTGCATCCGTTGCGTCATCCATGCATGTTCACTGCCCGTACCCTTACCAACTAAACCCTGCAGAAAGATGGAAAAAACAACACAACAAATTAAATACATCAGTCAAGTCATACATCAGAATAATTATTCTTTTCAAAGAAGAGTCACAAAGAGGACAATTCAAGAGACAAGATTAGATTCAATATCACAATCTGCTGTAATTCAACCATCTGACCAACGTGCAAGGAGTCAAGTCTTATCACATTCTATAAGAATCCCCACACTTGGCACAAGCTCATTACTGTATATAAAGCTTGACTGTACCCATCACCATGCTTTTCAATAGCAAGTTGTCATGGCAACACTATCCAATAATCCTTTGCTGTATGACTGACAGGTTTATTCAGTCCTTCAGATCCAAAACCCTTGCAATAACAATACCGACCCATTGACGATACATTAAAGAGGCTACACAATAGCTACGCAGATAGAGGATTTGTCAAAGAAAAACAACACCGGTCAAATTGCAATGTGATATAGAATGTCACTGATTGGTACCCTGTTGTTATGCCTTGCCTTATTAATGTGTTCAGCAATATTTACAGGTGAAGAAGCTCTTTATCGGGTGCAATTGCTTGGCTCATGTGTGAATAGTGACAACTTTTGTACATGCCGGCTACTCTATTAGACCCTAACACTTATCATTGCAATTTTAAACAGTTCTCTGCGAAACAATTCTTGGAACAAATACTTGGAATTCTTGTTATTTTAGTGTGCAGTATTTCCACAACTCCTCTTTACCACCTAACAAGTGCTGACACTTCTTCCAGGTAATCTTACCCCTCCCATCTCTTCATCTTATTGTTTAGGTTTTAGGTATTTTGAGCAGTTTTGTTTTCTTCTTGCAATTTCCTGGCAAGGCACCCACGTAGAGTTACACAGAATACTAATATCTCCGATTTGTCTCCTGACTGATATCTACATATCCTTTAAGTCAGAAACATTTCTATTTGGTTTTCCAAAAAATTATTTAGTTTTCATAACCAAGTTTCAATAATGTACAAATTGAAGTACCTGAACTGTATAATTTCCTTTTTTTGTTAGTTTTTTGTTCTGTTGCTTAGACAACTATGAAAATTTATTATATGAGGCTTCGATAACAAATCCTCTAATTAGATTTGACCCAACGTCAGTTTTAATAAAGAAATAATCTTGTTTGTGCAATTAAACCTGCCCACAAAAATCAAACAGTCATGTTTTCAAAAACAAAACTATGGAAGTACAATATTAAAGTTTATTTGTGCCGGTCCAAACAGTCGACGATTTAATTTTTTTTTTTTTTTAAAGGGGGGGGGGGCTTGTTTTTATAGTGATTTTAAGGATGGAACAAGCCAGTCACCTTCCAAGAATTATTTCATAAACAACACCAATATGAAATAAATCCTGACAATAAAAATAAACTCCGTAATGGATTAAGTCATTTCAAAATGTGTCTTTACTCAAAGAAGAAGACAAAGGGCAAAATGAACAAAGAGCAATACCAATCCGATTGACTTCAGTTATAAAAGCATTCGAAATGTAGCATTGAATATCAAAATAAGCAAGTCTCGATTTCGATAAGGCTCAAGATTATGGCTGAAATAGGTGGTATGACTAAACATGTGTCTCTTATGACACAGCACTACACAGTTTGCATGAACTTATGAAAGAAAAATGAATGAACAAAATGACTCTTCATTTACCACTGTTTGAAGACAAGGAATTCTATCTTACAAGTCCAATCACAGGAGTGTTAGATTCTTTTCCCAGAGGTTGATTGAAGGGCAAGACTTTAGACACATTTATGTTGTGTACAGACAACAAACAGCTTTCTTGAAGGTATCCATAACCTTAACATACGATGTGTGTATGGTCAATGTGGCAGGGTCAGTTCAACTATGACACCGCCTGACTCAATTCCCAATCCCATCCCAAAAGTTGACCTGATGAAGCCCAGTGATTGTTAGCAGACAGGTGGTTCAATAGTAGGCAGAGCATAGCTCGAACCCATGGTCCAAAGTCTCCACATGCTAGTTCCAAGCCACAAAGTGACCTCGCAATGTTGATGACAAGAACATGTACCAATGAGGCTTGGCTGGGGCTAAAATGTGATTGAACCTTACGAACTACGGACCTTGCTCTATTGCGGTGAATAAATCATACAGCCCGGTGGTGAATGGATTGAATAATTACGTACGTGCTGGCACAATGATTGGAACAACACAACTCATTCTGACCACAAAAGGCCACTTTTCTAAACTGATAAAAGAGCTGTGCACATTGTAAATTCGTGACGCTTGTTCCATGCACTTCTAAAATTAAGTTATGCATGATAACAACAGGGTAAGTCAAGTGTACGAAACCGGGCATTCTTCATTTTATTTTTAATGGAAGTGCATATCTAGGGATGTTATTTTATGTAATAATGCCTACATTTTTAAAAGTGGAACCTCAAAATTAAATCAAAAGACAAATATCAAATTTTGCACAAAAGGGGCAGCTGTCCTCTGCTCTGGATTCCTAGAGAAACCATACCCAATAAATTCAGAAAAATAGCTGCCTTCCAACAAACGCAATACATCAACACTGACATTGATTCTTGACTAATAATGACTATCAAAACACAAGAAAGACTAGGTATCACCAAAATTCAAGAACACCCAGAGGGCAAATATCAAATCAAGACGCCCTAGAGCAAAAGGAAAACTGCTACCCCCCAAAACAAAATATATAAAGAAAAGGATGCCTCCCACTTACAGTCCACAATTAAAAAAACACGCTTTAAAAAAAACAAAAACAAAATCAACAAAGCCATCATTTTATGATCAAACCTTTGGCACAACAACTAATTTAACCATCTTTTTGATGTTGAAAGTTGATGGTGCACTTAGTTGAGAGGTAGTTTTTCTTACAAAAAGCACAAAGGAATTCAATATTATCTAAAGAAGAATAGTTCTTTCAAGGTAAGAGAAAGGTTGAAACACAAGCAGTCATTCCACTATGTTCTGAGAAGTGCAAATGACTGCTGTTTACCTTCCTCATTACATGACTCCCTTAGATCATGTTAGAAGAATTAAACACAATGAGTGCTACTCTTTTCTCAGACGCCGCCGCACTAAAGCTTATCAGAAGAGCTTCCTTCCAAGATTCATAACAGACTGGGAGCAGCCTCATCCCTGAAACAGTCAATCAACCATCTACAGCCCAATTTAAACAAAGTCAAGACAAATCTATGTATCCAAAAGCCACAAACTGGTCTGCATGGGGGACACTCCTGATGTCCAACAGAGAGGGCCAGTTCCACTGCTGAGATTCTAAACCCAAAGGCTGTACTGGGGAGGGGGTGTCAACATGATCAATAGTAATTACCAACATCCAATAAACGCTGATAAAGCTACAACTGATAAGCCTTTACACTTTCCCTCTTTCTTTCAATAGAGAAGCATTTACATGGTAGAAACATACAGACTGTATTTCTGCACTGAACACCTTTCCCCAGTTTGAAGTCCAAACATAGAACCTTGTGTAACAATGATAACATGCACACCAACAAAATGAACACTCCTAACTGATGCTACACCAGTCAGGCCTATAACATTATAAAATGAGTAATGTGAATAAGTAACACTCAAACTGCTGTGGCTTTGTTATTTTACTAAGTAAAAATATTAATTGCAAAAAATAGTTAATGGCCAATGTTTCGACCCAAGCAGGGTCTTTCTCGATCAAGAGAAAGACTCTGCTAGGGTCGAAACGTCAGGCCATTTTTATTTTTTGCATTATACCATACATGTAGGTCCTTTTGGTTGGTAAGCAGTTTGCGACAGCTAATTCTAATCTCCTAATAATATAGTTCTTAAAAAGTGCTGTGAAAGTTCACCATTGTAATACAAAAATAACACGTCAGTTAAAAAACACATTTTATAAAAGATAGGCACTTTTTCACAATTTACCAGCAAGGCAAACAATACATCATACCCACCGACCTGCAACTGCAAAAGGCCTTCTCTCTTTTTTCCCCAATTCATTATGTATATTAAACAGGCCTGTATGGTATTTAATTTCCATTCTACCTTTGTGCACACAAAACTCATTTCTATGCACGGCAGATGCAAGGCTGAATCTCCCAGGATAGAGGAAAAAACAAACTATAGAATTTACAATGCTTCACATACAACATGCGGTACTGCAATGGCTTTTCTATAACTCATTCTATAATTTATCAAATAGGCCTGTATGTTATTTAATTTCCATTCTACCTTTGTGAACACAAAACTCATTTGTATGCACGGCAGATGCAAGACTGATTCTTCCAGGAAAACTATGAGGTATTTAATGCATCACATACAAAATAAGCCCAGAGTGGGGGACAGATTCCTAGTGACACAACGAGAGGGTTGTGTAGTCTTCATTCAAGGTGCAATAACTTGGCATATTTGGGCATAAATTGAAATAAGTAAAGGCCGGATACTAAAATATGCGGCAACTTTACAACACCACTGCTTCAAAAGTACATCATAAGTGACTAAGATGTGCATGGAATACCCTACATCTTCATTAAACATTTTTACCAACATTTTACATCTGCTCCAAACTATAAGATCATTAGTGCAATTTTCATGATTTCATAAAAATTGAATTTGCATAATTTGGAGCTCCTGGTAAATGGGGGTTTATAGATCAAGAGTGGTCTTCAAAGTATTTGTATGGCAAAAAGAAACGTTAATTTTCTGAATGAATTATTCTGTTGTTGTTTTTGATTTATTTTTTCAAATTTATTGGCATTTTTTATTTAATGACCTTTTGGTCCTTACAAATATGAAACTGCAACTAATAACCATAATAGTTCTGAGCAGACACCATTTAAAACAGCTCAACATAGTGACTCGAAGGCCAACATGGCCATACAGATAAAAAAAATTATATAAATACAATTCAAAGTAAAAATGAAACAGATAGTGGCAAAAGGCCAATTGCACAAACTTTACAAAACTAAGACTCAAGCGGGTGCTACACACTGAAACAGCTTCAAATTCAAACCAACAGCCACAAAGTACCTGTTGACATGACACACACTAAATAGTTTTAAACACAATTGTAAATTTCCAAAAATCTAGGAATACATCAGAAAGTGAAATAATATGCCTTTACTAAACAAAAGACAAGTTTTAATAGTGCTTAGTCAACCATTTTGAAGAAGCTTGGGTTCCCACATCCCGTTGCTTTTACGAAGGAAGCAAACGGCCCAATGTTCAAATACACGCCAAACTTTGACAATCCATTGTAGTTTTCCTCTTTTGAAAGTGCAAAGTCTAAAACTGAATGTCTCACTTTCAGTTTCATTCAGCTGTAAGTTAAGAAATACATGTATGGAAGAACTATCTCTGGACTTTTAGGAAAATGTTCTTGAGTAATTCCATGTATTGTTTGTCACTGGTAACGAAATCCTGCAGGAAAAACAAATCTGTATAAATTTACCGTTGAGCAAAATGGTTTCACATCGGAGCCACTTATTTTTTTAAAGATTGTAAAAATAGTTCACTAAATGCAAAATGGCGACTACTATAAATAGAGACTTTGTAAATTTGTTACAGATACATGAATGTAGAGTGAAACTACTTTGGTCAGCCTGGGGTTTTGACCCACACCCCAACCCTCCGGCACGAAGCGCAACATGCTTACACGCGCCTATCATGTCCCCCATTGAGGCAGTCAAATGTACACAAATAATTGACCCCTACAATGGCCGAAATGGTAGACACACTTGTGCGGAGGTTTGATCTGCATCTTAGCAACTAATGTATGTAGCCTACTAACTAAACTAGGACAAGAATCCTGTTGTGTCATTAAGATGGTAAAAATAATACTACCAGGGTGGAACTTTTTTCAGTATTATCAGTATACAAAATATACCAGAATGCTCTCCAAAGGTTGTGTGGTATTACAAGTAATTTCTTTTTCCAAATTTACCATCAGCATGCTGTCTTACTTCATAGCCAAAGTATAGAGCAAGGTTGCAATCAAAAGGTTGCAGGTTCATACCCCCACTTGGCCACTTATCCTTAGCCTGTGGTTAAATACATCTAATCCAGTTTAATCCCATTTAATCATTAAGCCTAGGGATTAACACTACCCAGATGTTTTAATCCAAGAAACCACTTGGCTTTTCGCCAGCTCAGGTGATGCTGAATTAAGACCCCCGAACCAACCACATCAGGAGATTGAACTGGTGAAGAAATCCCACCATAAATTCAGGGGAATTACCCCACAGCATTGCCCCTCTAAGGTGGCTAGGGAATACCTTCCGGATTTCTAAATCAGGGCCAATAATGGTCTTGTTCTTTGTGGTGAGTGTTTGTGGTCTTTATTCAGTAAGGCATTCAGTCTGATTAGACCACACGGTCATTTAAGGATTCCATCAACAAATCAAACCCCTTGCTGCTGGTTTAATCAGGCACACTCTACAAATCCCAAGTGAAGTTCAGAAATACAGCTAGGCTGACCATCAGGAAAAACAATAATAAATCACCTCCAAACTCAACCTCCTACATAACAGTTTTATTTGAGGGCCTGGTGCAGTTGAACAACTTGCTAAGCCCAACAACAAAGAACCCCCTCAGCAGAAAACTCTTATCTGCTGAGCTAGATATTTAGGAAACCAATCAACAAAACTACGCATGATATCTTGGCTAGTTTTGTTTCTGCTGAGCAAATTTGTGTGCCATGAAACTGTCATTGACAAATTGACAATATAAAATGTTCACAGATTTACATGAACTTGCATGATTTAGAAAGATAGTCATGAGCTTTTGAAAAATGAGTAAACGATTAGTTTTGATGATTGCAAGTGATTGGGGTTTTTCAGTATTTTTCTTGTGACTGTGATGACTTATTGGGCTTCAACTTTCACATGGTTTGTTGTTATTTCAAATATCAAGTTATAAAACCACAAGGGAAACTGACTGAGTAAATTTTAAATAACTTGGGGTTGTTTTGTTATTTCATGAGTAATTTGGGTCACACACAAAGTGTGAATACTAATCTTTGGCAATTACAAATATTGGTTGCATTCAACAGACATGTGTATCTTGAGTAAAATTACCAACAGCACACTTGAAGCATGAAGGCTGCCTAGAGTCAATGTATATCTAATCACCTTCAATGATGTATGGGATTAGCATGTATCATTAACAAAAAATGCATTGATTAACTTGGACTTAGATTAAGTACCATCCAGGCTGTTTAGATGTGCGGCACTTTCCCATTGATCCTCGTTGAACAGGTTGAATAATTAATGGAAATATAATTTGTCAGTACATTTTTTTAAGCGTAACTCCTAAATCTTCAAACTGTTATGCAAAGTGAGTGGAAGGTTGTGAATGTGCATTACGCATTTATAGCCTAAATTAGACTTTACAAGAGATTCTCTAAGGTTTAAAACACAAGTCCCAAGACTTCTCAGGTATTCACTGGATCGCAGGCCAAAGTCTTGTAATTCTAGCATTGAACCAGGTACCTCACAGCCAAACAAGCCCAAACAAGTTCTGCAGTCCTGAGTACTTTCCTCTGCCAAAGTACAAACATGGTTTTAAGAATTGCGAATTTTTTTAAGATGTGTAAGTGGAAGAACACAACAAAGAGTGTAACAAGTGACAAGTACAAACAGAAAGAAAGCAGTTTTAGTCTTGTAAAGGTATTTCTGGTTCAGAGAAAGCTCTGAAATTGGAGTTCTCGAGACATGAGATTTTCATGAAATGTGATGTATTTATTAATGTTGCTACTAAATTCAACATGCCCTCTTGACTACAAAAGCCACCCCCACTTCCTTTCCATCCCTTCCCCCGCTTCTATACCTTTGGTAATTACTCCAAAAATGAATGGCCATAAAAAACTTACTTGGTAAGAACCATTGCAGTTGTTGATGATGCATAACATTTTGAGAAACCATTCCCTTCTATGGAATGTTGTTTTGGAGAATAGTGTCAAACAGATGTTAATCTGGGATGTTTCATGCATGAAATTTTTCTCAGATTGTGCATTCCAATTACGGATTATTCTTCCTGCGTGGACATAATCGCTCCAGATTTTTGGCGATATCTAAAAAATACTACCACCTCTTGAAATTAAATATTCACACGTTAGTTTGATTGTACATATCTAGTCTACATTAATATAGGATTAAAAGAATTGAACGGTTCCAAAAACCAAAGCTACACTTTGCCTATACAAATTTCAAATAGTTTTAGTTAAAGTGAATTTGATCTTAAATCAGTAGTTTTTAACTTATTTTTATTTTTTGGGCTATATTGACAACAACTTTAAAATTGGCATGTACCCGGTTAAACCCTGTTGTCCTTGCACTTTTAGTTAATATCATGTTCAAATGAGTCACATAGCTATCCTAACAAATTACCCTTAATGTAGTAACAGGTTTATGTAGCTTCCAGACTAACAAAGCTCCAACCCTAGCATGTGCGGGGGTATCCATTGTGCAAGTTAGGCATGGAATTCTCAAACCATTAAATTTCATTCAGCAGAAGAACGGAGAAAGGACAAAGAAATAGTTTTGGTTGTTGTCAAGTCACATATTTGGAAAACAAATGAATTCGTGGAAAATTGTCACACCTCCTTGTTCCAACAAACAAATCAATCATTCATGATTAGTCATTCAAATTGTCTAGTCTGGCTACGTCCCGAAGTCATTGATATTGGGGCCTTTCACAAGATCCTTGCATTATTAACATTCAAAGTTTTTATAAATCCAATACTATTTGATTCAATAGATTTTTGTATCATAATCATTCCCAAACAAAATGAGACACGGAAATCAAAACTAAAAAAGTGCATCTAAATGCTCAACAAATGAAACAAAATATATGAATAAAAATAACAATGGTCACCTGACATCCACTTCAAATAGAATCCACAAAATGGCAAAAAACTAAACCTCTTTTAACTGAGGGCTTCTGAAAAATCACAGACAAAAATGATTTCTACAAATTAAAATATGCCAAACAGTTTCCAGTAATTCACTTGAAGTAGTTCTTTGCACGATGTAGAAAATAACAAAAAATATATTTGTTATTAATATTGTATTTATTATTATTATTATTATGGTAACTTTTTGTACATAAAAAATGCCTCGGAACTCTTTTTGTCTGGAATACTGTCATGTATTTTAGGGGGTTCAATTGTCCCTCAAAACTTGTTTTTCAATTTTGATTTAGCATAATCCAAACAAGCTTAAAATCTTAACAAAATGTTTTGTTAGTCACCGTTTTCTGGTCTGTTTGCTAATTTTTTTTATTGTCTTCACCTTCCACTTCTAAAGATGAGCAAAATACAACTCAAAGAACTCAGTAACTCTTTCCAGATGCATTTTAACATCTGCGAGATATTTCCATGGCAATACTACAAACCACTCAAGCTTCTAATATTCCAAACATGCGATGTAACAGATAATAAAAAAAAACTGCCTCTTTGAAAATGGTGAATTTCTGTCAGAGGACAAATTAGTTTCCCCTTATCCCACTAATTAAGTTTTTAAAAGAAGTGAGGGTTCATCCAAGAATGTCAAATTTTGCAAGCATGCCGAGTTGAAAAGAGGTCCTCATACTGTTCTTTAAGTGTTGTTTGTGTTTGGGTTTTAAAAGCTCTACTGTGCAATCTTAAGCACTTGAAATGGTTTTACTTCTAGTTTATGATTTGGTGAAAATGATATTAAATCTATTAAAACAAAGAACAAACAAAATAAATTTAAAAGAGAAGAAAAGTGTTTTATTTTTCATTTTCATATCGGCGCGCGATTCGTGTTTGTCGCCCTGATATGCTTGCTTGTGATCGGACAGAACCCGTGTTTTGTTCAGAGCAGGATCTTTCAAAGTTGATGTAACTGATACAGTGCCTTGATGTCATTTAAGAGGCAACTCTACTTCAACAATTGATTTATCAAACGGTAAAATGGCAGTTTCAATTTATGCATAAGGTAACTCATCGTGCTGGGAAGGGAAAAAACATCGGGACATAAATATCTAAAAATGAATGTCCTTACTCTCAATGAAAAAACAGGACTGGAAAAAAGGTTGAAAAATAAAAAATACAAATTGTTTCCGATGGTCAAAATGATGCAGCAGAGATGTAACAAGCATGGTTTGTGTACATACAGTACCATATTCATTGTCGCAAGCAACCGTACACATATGTTAAATAAAATCATGTACCTGAAACCAAGCCTATATTGGTTAGAATTACCCGATCATAGTTCAATGTTAACACTGCTGATTCATTACATACAATCCTTACACCTTGACATATATAGCACTGTGTGGGTCATCAATGTATCCACAATACACGTGCATAGATTTCTTTAGAAGATATCATTGTAATTAAACTGGGTATCTATGTACATACATACCTCATCAAGATCATATCCTACACTCCTACACAATTATAATTCACCTGAGGTAGAATGTGAAACGTCGTCGTCCAGAAGCTATATCAGTCCTGCAGCAGGACAGGTCAGCATGCTTGATATAGTGGTCGAACACACAGAGCAACTGATCACCTACTCGCTGCTGCTAGCGGTGACATGGCAGAAGGAAGCTGGTCATTGGTGCACAGCCTCATGAAAAGCAATTGTTGCCAGAGCATTGCAATGAGGTTGATACTCAATAGGCCCCCACACACACCATAGCCAATGTGCACGACCATTTTCATATACACATACATATCAGTCCCTATTGTGTATTATATGCACACACGTTGTCCCTTCCCCACATTGGGTTAGTATGCGCACATCCAACTCAAGTCAATGAACAGTGACCTGGGTAGTGTACTGGCTCTTAGGCTACTCCACACACACATAGCAAGCATTATGTGGTAGTTTCATCCTGTGTACAAAAAAGCCCACTCTTGCAATCGACTGAGGTCAAATCCTACTCAATGGACCAATGAACAAACAGGAGTTGCTGCATCATAAACTAATGCATTATGCTCATTCAACAGCCCCCAACGCCATTGGGTGGACACTCTGCATTATTCACAAACAACAATTTTCTCCATGACCTGGGATTATTCTTTACAATATTTTGTCAAAATTTTACATGTACATGGCGACAACTCAAATCATTGCCATTTCAGGTTTCATCTTTTAAAAGCGTGCTGAACTTGTATATTATACATTAATCTTTGTGGATTAATTTCACAGTAATGGCTAGCCTTCAAACAGGAATGGTAATACACGATATGTAAATTACACTTTCAATCTAAAATCCCACTTTTTAAAAAGAATATACAGTACCAATCCTCTTCAGAAGTATTTCTATAAAAGTCAAGAAAATGGCATAGTTTGAAGACCCCACAAATCACAGTAGCTTATTTTGTTATTGGGAATGTTCAAATCTTCGCTTCAGTGCAAAAGCGTTGTATATCAGCACGTACTTTTTGTGTGTGTACATACAGGCTTTCTTAAGCGAGAAACAACGCTTTGACAACTTTAAAACTCGCTCGTAACATAAGATTTTTTTTTTGCATTGTTTAAACAAATATCTATAAAATATCACTTTAAATGCTGCCCACAAATGACAAATAAGTATTTATAAATCCTACATTTCAAAATAGTTATTTTATTAAAAGACGCAGTATATTTGCATCGGGGATAACAGTAAACGCAAAGAAATAATAATAAAAACTTATTGTGACCAAACCTTTCCTTCGTGGATAAAACATCATTTAAGTATAAGAGAGTGTGCAATCCTCTTAGCCTACCAATACCCCCC
>CM021536.1:1083092-1120571 GCA_010994315.2 Pisaster ochraceus
CCGTACTCCTTTCCAGCGGGGCGGAATCAATCTCAAACGAGGAAATTCGATACATCTCTAATAATTAGGAAGAGGGGACAACTCGATGCCTCTTTTTTTCTCTGGGGGGATGGGACTCAAAGGTCATGAATGAATAAACATGTGTGAAGGATGTGAGATAAGTTACAGTAGGAGCCTCTTCTGAACAAACATCTTCCCTCAGGAGAAAAGGGACACATTCAGGGGTTTCAGAGACAAGCAGCTTTCACACATTTTTACTCACAGCGCCCTCTCTTGATATCCAGGTTATATAAGTCATGTGACATTTATATTCAAATGTTCCAAACAGATTTTATCCCATTACAGCCACACATTCACTCGTTCACTTTAACGATGCAAGATTAGATTTTCATGCAAAATGGTAAGTAGTTTAAAGTTTGTTTCAATATGTCAAAGCATCTTAGCATAATCTTTTAGACGAGGGACAAATACTCTAAGGAGGTAGGGATGGTTAGAGACTGGATGAGGGGTACTTCATCACATTAAAGTTCCAGCTCAATATCTGAACACTCAAGGTGTTATTCTAGACACTCCAGGTGTTGTTCTAGAAACCTAAGGTGTCAAATGCATCAAAATGCAACAAGGTTGAAATTAAAAATTTAACTTTTACCATTTCGTGTATTTTTTTTCTAGCAGCCTGCAATGCTATCAACCTTGCACAAGTTAGCACTTGTCCCAATTCCACGCAACTTACTTTACATACTAAGTTTTTTGGCTGGTACCCTGAACAATGAATGTTGTTCTATGCTAGCGGCATAGCCAGGTTTTTTCACTTGAGGGAGGGGGCATTGCTTTCCAGTTGGAGGGGGCAGGGGCCATGCTCTTCCCTTTTTTTTCTCTTTTTTTTGGGGTCACTACATGTACCTAGATTTTTTTGCAGGGGGGTGGGGGAGGCACCTGGAGGGCCCATGAAAGCCTTGTATTTAGTGCTAAAAATTTTGAGGGGGGAGGGGACCCCATGCATCCTGCTTAATCCGGCAAGTGTCCTACCCCAGTTGCCCAAATCATGGTATCTCTTGGAACAAATTAGTTGCGTCACGATGTCACTAGTCATCTGTCATATGATTCATGCATTGGTAACCAGAAACACACACACATCGCCATTTGGTAAACATCATACATGTACATGTATTACTATGGACTATCTAGGTCAAGAAACAAAACAAAATCACAACTGCAAAAATTTTATCAAAACATTCAGTATTTAGATAGCACTCTGCACTAATTATGTATTTTTTCAAGACTTGCTCGCCCGTCCCCCCTACTTTTCAGCAGCGATCGACGCCCTTTACCACTACTAGCTCTCATGTGATCACCGCATCGACGGGCCAGACCGCATAGTTTAGTCAGTACAGGCGAATAAACATAAAGCTTGAACATGTATGCGGGCATACATTAGTGAATTTTAAAACATTTTCTGAGATCTGGGTACTGAGCTTCTATTGTGCTATTGAATAAGCATACGTATATGAATGTGCCCGAAACCCCTTACTTAAAGTTTACTATCGTCGGACAGCTTGGTTCTTCCCGTGTGTATTTTATTAAAGAGTTGTTTATTTTTAAGACAGGGAAATTAATTAATTTATCCTTCCAAAAATCAATGAAGTGTCCTACATTTAACTTAGAAAAGGTTTTTTTTTTAAAGAAAAGATATAATTTTTCCCCCATTTTTTTTCTTTCTAGAGGGATTTTAGGAGGGGTATAGTCTGCCCTTTTTTCCAGCTCAATATCTTGAGAGACAATGTGAGATAATTTTTTTATGTAAGATGACATAAACAGTCCTACGAGCAACACACATGATGATAAACCATGGATAAACAAACTTATGCCTGTGAATCCATTACTCCCATTCTCTAACCCCACCAGGCAGGCAGAGAAGAAATATTGCTCAATATGTGTCTCCAGAGTTGAAGGTCAAGGCCAATGCAAAATGACAGTTTACCGTGGTGATTAATATCCACTGGCATCGATGAATCAATGTTTGGAAACCTGACACGAATGTTTTGGTCAATGTTACTCACTGCCAGTAAATCACAGCAAGTACCAGAAATCTCATGAGTCATATCTAAGACATATCCACCCACACCCTTGAGTGCTGATCCATCAGAGACAAGGTGATCGTCAACTTATCACCTAGTCAATTTGAGAATATTATTGGAAATTATCACCAAGAAATCACACCCTTTATCGAAACTCCTTGTTTAGTTGACATTCTTAATTGCACATTAAATAGATTTGATTAACTTCTGATATTTTACAGAATCGGGTTTAATTTAGATGCAATCGTTCTCCTTTACTAATAATAAACTCATTATTTTTCACTTTGCTTTATAGGCCTTGAATAACATGGAGGCCACAGAGGCCATGGTATCTGCTGGTGCCCTTTTAAAAGTTCCCCACAGTCTTTAGGATTTTCCAATGGAAGTGCCCTTTGAAAAATGAAAAGAACATTGCCCTCTCAAAGATGAAATTCCAAGTGTTGGATCTGTACGCAAAATATTTTCACTAATTTGTTATCACAATTTGTTCACGGATTTATTACAACTTAGCCAAACTAATATCACTTGATCAACCCCAGACAAAAGAAATTCTTTCTTTTTTGTATTAGTTTAAAACTACACCCATAGCTCAACAATAGAAATTATTCTCAAACTCAAGAAAGAATTCTACAACCAGCCCCAGAAGACAGAAAAAACGTATTCAGAATTTTAAATCAGCAAACAAAACATTTGTATTCATTTAAACATAGAATTTTCTAAAAGCCATGTTTACACAGATGAAACAGCAGCAAATTAAGTCAACAACAATCTAAGCAAGCTTGTGCTGTCTCAGGGAATAAAAATCCGGGAAGTATTTAGGAGCATTTACAATTTTCGTAGTCAGAGTCCTCCAAAGCTTACTCAGTCCTGAACACTTACTTCTGCTTACATATCTTCATTTAATTTAACACCAGCCTATGCCCTGTGATTTAAACTGATTTTGATTCCGTAATGTCTTTCAACAGAACTGCTTTTAAGGCAGAAAATAATGCTCAACAGTTTTCTGCAAAGCAAAAATAAACAGGATACCAGTCACAGATGGGATATGAGACATGCTATTTTAGTTGGTAACTCTAATCTGGTAAGCATGATTGTTATCTCTGTGCTGAAGAAACTCTTTGATAATGGGGTCGGGGCCCACATTTTTAAACAACTCCAAACCTGTATTGTTACCATCAGGAATACATACCCTGTACATATGTACCTGGTGCCCCATTGATTTCCGCTCGGATGCATTTTCTCTGCACCATTTATCTCTAAAACCGTACCCTGACCTAGTCACTTTATGTGAAGTAAGGATTGACCTGCAGGTTGAATGGGAGTGGTCAACTTTTAATAATATTCATCTATATAAAAGGGTATTTGGCTCCATACATTGACACGCTTCATTGCCACTTTATAACCTGCTTCTCTAATTGATTTAAATGGTTACCGGAAGTTCTTAGTTTATTACTGATTACCCACGTGCACCAAGTTCCCTCCAATTGATCCCACGTATCTCTTGGAACGTGTGACAACGCACCTTCAGCTCAGATGCTGATGAAGTATTCTTTCGATGTGATGAGGGTTGGAAGGTTAAGGGCAAGCAATGCTCACATGCTACGAGGCCTGGATTTACACCGAGTCCATCGAGGCCATGGCCTCTGCTGCCCGGGCTTGGCCTAGATGCCCCTATCAAACGTTTCCCATAGACTTAAAAAAATGTCCACTGGCAGTGCCCTTGCCCCCAAGGTCAGGTATATGTAACCCTTCTAGGTCTTTCGTGGTAATGGAATTGAAAATGTACTCTGCAGAAATTAATGAAGGTCAGGTGTAATTAGTACCTTGCTACATGTTTATAACAGTAGTAGAGGTAAAGGTTAACAGGTTGGACAAGAAAATTTATGACGAAAGAGACTTTGCTAATTGGTCACTCTTCACTGAGAACACAATTACAATTTTTCTGTTGTTTTGGTCGGATAAATAATAATAATAATGATTATATTATATTACCCCACAATAAGGGGGGTTTTACGGCATGGATGACCTACACTTTAATATTTTTGAAAACATGTATTAAAAAAAAATAACAACAGCTGCAACTACCCTGACAATTTCTTTACTGAAAGGGACCTCAAACTGGAGGGAAATGTTTTTTGCGATAATGACCTGTATAACGACCACTATCTAAAAGTACAAGATGTTATACAGAACTGGCTCCAGAGGGCGTACTTTGATGCATTGTGATTTTTGTACTGTGTACTGCGCAGCCGGCTGTTGGTTAATGACAAAAGTCTGACTTGGGTAATCGAGTCTGTAAACACCCCTGTATTAAGCACTAATTACGTTGATTCCTTTCTGCATTACACACAACCTCATTTACACAATCGTGTTTCCCCCACTAAATAATGATGTCAACATGCAACAAACTTGCACCTGACATCTTATATTATGTAAATGTCGGATCACACCAGTCACCACAGCAAGCAACTCATGGCTAAAGATTGAGCCAAGTTCTGTTTCTTACCTCCAGGGTTTAAAGGTACGCCCTATTATACAGGATTGGTCGGAAAAAAAGAAAACAAAAAAAACCAATTTTTTAATTTTAGTCTTAAAGCTTCCTTATTATGAAGTTCACACCTACAACCATTTTTTCTGTGAAATATTTCCCTCTGAAATGAAGTCATACTCAAGAAACCCTTTTCTTCAGCTAATTGTGGTTGTTATAACCAAAATTAAGGACAATGTGTTCACATGCTGAAGAATGAGCACAGTTTTTCACTTTTTCTCCTGAATCCTACAACGGATTCAGCCAAAATGTTTACAGGTTTGTTATTTCATGTATATGCTTGATCACACAAAACATGAACACTGTCTGCGGCTACTTTGTCAGCTCTTTCAATCATGCATATACCTTTAAAGGTGAAGTATAACTTTGGTTTTTAGAACCATTTGATTGTTTTAGTCCTATATAAATGAGAGTATTAAATAAAACTACCCTGTGAACATTTCATTTCAAAAGGTGGTAGAGTTTTTGAGATATCACCAAAAGTCTGGAGCAGTTATGTCCACGCAGGAAGAACATTCTGAAATGGGAATACACAGTCTGAGAAACGTTTCACATTTCATTTTACATTTCTCAGGTTGAAATGTTTTTGAATTCCTCTCTCTAAAACATCATTCCTCGGAAGGGTATCGTTCCTCGCAATCGTTTACTCAAAGTTGTTTCTCAACAGCTGCAGTACTCTGCACCAAGTAAGTTTTTTATGGTCATTAGTTTTTGGAGTAATTACCAAAGGTATACCCTCCCTGTAACTGTAGATTCAAGAACGACCACACAATAATTTCCCATGAGGTGCTGATCATAGTAAATGTTATGTCATGCCATGTGTTTAGTTCATCTTGTCAGTGAGCCCTAATACATGACACAGACACTACATGACGATTCAATCTCCGCCCTTACCCTCCCAAATCCTCCCAAAATCCTACTCAGGAAGTTGTCTGGTTGCGGAGTATTGAGGATTGTAGGCAACTGCTTATCACTGGGCCAGGCATTTCAATCTTGGCCAAGTCCAAACATTGTGGTGTAGAGTGACCATAGGGTGTATAGTGGAGGATTGAGGACTGTTGGCCCAAATAGCAACTGCTTATCACTGGGCCAGGTTCATTGATGTACACCAACCTTCTGTTGAGTTCCCAAGGGGTGGGGTATTTTTGAGGATTTAATTTTCTAGCCAAGGGGTTGGATTTTAAAAGTTTCCTTGGACACTTTTGATTTTTGATTTTTTTTTTTTGGGTAGTGAATTGGCTTTTTATTTTCAAAGAACGTGGACAAAAGTCCTCGGTGGGTTGGACTCACTTGCTCTATGGTCTCATTAGGGCTTTTCAGCCTCCCGTCAAATTGCATGCACTTAGTATCCACACAATTAGACAGAGAACCAATGTTCAAGCAGATCATAGTTACCAATGAAATATGGGATAGTTAAAAAAACAAACTAAAGGTAAAAAACAGAATGTTAAGAGGTCATTTCACAGCGGGAGACAACATTACGATTACAAATGTACACGATAAATGTTTGATGACACACTGAACATTTAACTGCAAGATGGCTGAAGTTTTCTTCAGAGGGAGGATATACCTTTTGTAATTACTCCAAAAATTAAAGACCAAAAAAACTTACTTGGTTAAGAAGCACTGCAGCTGTTGATAATGTTTACCATTTTGAGAAACGATTCCCTTCTAAGGAATGTGGTTTTAGAGAAAGGGATACAAACAATTTTCATGGATGAGAAATGTTGCATGCATGAAGCCTTTCTCAGATTGGGTATTCCAATTACAGATTATTCTTCTTGCGTTGACATAACTGCCCCAGATTTTTGGCGATATCTCAAAACCGCTACCACCTTATGAAATGACATTTTCACAGGTTTGTCTTATTGTTTATATCTACATTTATTCAGGATTAAAGCAGTTGAAAGGTTCCAAAAACCTAAGGTTATACTTTGCCTTTAAAAAGGAATATTGCAACCTGCCTTTTCCTCAAAGGCCCAAGGTTAACTTTGCAATTAAATAAATTAAGTCATGGAGAATGTAAGATGGTAAAAGTATGTTCAAGTACATGTATTACTTAACGAATAACGGTCATTTGAGGAGAGTGGGTACATCTTTATCTGAACAGTGCCAAGAGCAAAAATCAAAGGAGTCCAGCCATGGTTACTGTGATGACATTAAGGCAGCATCAATCAGGCACAAGGTGTTTTTAACTTCAGCTAATTTAAATTAAGAATGACGAAAGGCAGAAATATTTCACAATTTCATTCAATTGGTGGAAGTCTCCCGGGAGCAAGCATGTAGAATGAAAACCCTTGGAATTGAAAAAAAAAGTAAGGAAATACAAGATTGTCCGATGCGTGGCTTGACAAAACATTGGAGTAAATTCAGTGGGAGAGAGGGATTCTCTCATCAATTTGCAGCGAGGTTTGCTTCAGAGAGCAACGTCATCCCTACTCAGCTTTCCCCAGTACGTATACCCTAAGGAGAAGTATACACCATGACCAACGTCTTAACCATCAACAGATATTAATAGACTGAGTCTCAGTGTCTTCCTAACCTCACATTCAAATGAAGAAAACAATGGATCTTACCGTTCATCATTCTCATGGTATGCCTTAGTGGAGATTTTTTTCCAAATTGAAACCTTGACCTGCTAAAAGCTTTTATGCTTGACTTTCTTGAAGCATGACGCAGACAAAGAATATTTTATAATGCCCCTTTTATTTGCTTCATAATTTACCGCATGGTGAAATTTAAAAATTGGTTTGGTGCACATCAAATTATGCTCGATGGAGAGGTTGAACAAGTATGAACAATTTACTTCCTAATGATAAAGTAAGAATTGGTAATGATCATGAGAAAATTTGCTTAGTTCACTCTGAAAGCTCGCTGGTTATTCCAAGAAATATTTCCCTTAAAAAAACTATCAGAGTAGAAAAAAAAAAAAATGAAGACCCTCAAACTTGCCGCTGCTTATGAATGTTAACAAATTCGCTCACAAAACATGGAAACAGGGTTAATCGTTTTCACTATAACGACACTGAATTCGATGGCAAGTTTTAATCAGACATCTAATTTGTAATAGAAGTCGTACAAGTACGAATCCAACAGAGAAGCATCTGAAAATAGCATTGGAAAACCCAAATTACAATTGCGCATTTAGTTTGCTGCAATCAATATAAGCTGATTTGAACTGATAAAAATTACTAATTTTTTCACTCAAACCTGATGACCAGTTTCAATGTATTGTTTTACAAGGGTAGACAATGAATCTCTTCCGAATTTTATATTTACAAAAATGTATTTGTCTTTCGTAGTGTCCTACTTTAGAAATGACCTTGAAAAAGGTTATGCAGTTTTCATCCAAAAGTATTTCTTTATAAAGATGGTAGTAAGCAGCCATGCTGCACAATTATTTGGTCTGAAATGCCCATTTATTAGAAATCAATAAAAGTGCGTCAACAAATTTCCGCCCTGCAGCAACTTTTGAATTATAGTTTCTGTTGCATCCAACCGTAAATTCTATGGCAAGAGAAGCAGTTGGTACCTCGCTAAAAGTGGATGGATTCAATGCTCTTGATGAAAAACTGGGACAGTTTTTTCTTTCCTTTTTTTCTCAAAAAGTACACACTGTATTCAGCTGAAACTTTCACATGTGACTTTTATTGTATCATTCTTTATAATTTGGCCTATAAATCAGCATCACATTGACATCAACTTTAGCATCTTTAAATACAAACATTCAAGTATGTTTCAGTTTGAAACCTCTTTCGCTCAACAGCATCTCAATTTTTTGTTAAGAGCCTGTGGTTGTTGTCCAAATGGCTGTTTCTGTATCCTGAATGGATCTAGTTTGTTTTTCACTTGGTAATTAAATTCCTGAGACACACTCCCTACTCCGAACTCTCAACTCAGAGCTCTCAACTTTAGAACTCTCTACTCGGAACTCTCTGCTCAAAACTCTCTACTCAGAGCTCTCTACTCAGAGCTCTCAACTTTAGAACTCTCTACTCAGAACTCTCTGCTCAAAACTCTCTACTCAGAACTCTCAACTTTAGAACTCTCTACTCAGAACTCTCTTCTTGGAGCTCTATACTCGGTGGGCTACTTAACAAAAAGCTTACGGGCAAGGTCTGTTCTTATATCTGCAAAGCAAACAATGTCCTTAACCATCACTTTCATAGAGCTGTAATTGTGGTGTAACTGTAAAAACACTTAAAGGTACAATTTCAGCAATACATGATACTAAGTTATAACACATACTGTGTGCTCTGGGAAAAGTAAATATATTCCATTCATCCTACAGTCTTCCATTAACACCATTCAATAAACTGCACAAACTTAATCAAATTATGAAGTCCGGGTTGGATCAAACAAAGTGGACAGTTGGGCTAATTAGCCGAGAGGCAATTCAATTTTGTTCTTATCACTTTTATTTTAACAGATTGTGTATGTTGTATTCATATTGATATGCATGGATTTTTAATTAAGCAGTTACATAATCAAGGTCTTAAATCCCCAAACCTTTCATAAACTCGCAACAAAGAACAGATTTTACAGTCATTAAATTTCAGTTTTTATTAACAATTTTAATTCAAGCGATTGTGAAAGTGGTATTCAAACTGAGATATGCATTTTAGATTTTTAATTGAGCAGTTACATAACCAAAGTCTTAAATTAATCTCATAATCTCCAAACCTTTTGTAAACTCACAACAAAAAGCAGATTTCATAGCCATTAAATTGTTTTAACTTGTGATTAAATGCGAAACAAGTTAATGGCTTTTAATAACTTTAATGGTAGGAGAAAGTAATTGAATAAGATGTAATTACCTTCAATTTAATATAAAGAATAGGATAATCAAAACAATTGGAAATTTGTCTGATTGTCTGAAGCAATCAAAACCAATGATGACGACTATATTTTCATTGGATATTCAAAAGTATGATCAAAGTTGGTGTAACCATCCTTGTACATTTATTCTGTATAACTTGTTTATCCGATCTTCATTTCATGTCAAATAGTACTCTTTTCAGAATCTCCAAAAATGAAAAGTGACATTGAGGGTGTCACGTAAATACTCCAAAAAATAATGGCCATATAAACTTAATTGGTGAATATAACTATTTTGAGAAAGGATTCCCTTCGATGTAATATGGTTTGGAAAATTTTTCATCCCGAAACAAAGGATTCATGCGTGAATCGTTTCTGAGATTTCTAAGGGGGCCGGTGTCCGTTCGCTGATGCTGCGGCCAGGAAGCGGTTGGTATCTGCTGTCATCTCGATAAACGCGGATGGGTTTGGCGTTCTTGTAAAAATACCGTAACAGCTTTTTTGCGGTTTTCTCAGCAAGTAGACGCTGTATTCAGCTGAAACTTTCACTATAATTTTGCCTCTAAGATCAGCAAAACATTGACAAAAACCAATCTATGACCCTACCTTGAACACAAGAAGAAGTTTCCCAATATGACATTTTCCTAATAAAGATAAACCCACAAAACCTACAGTTCATTTAAACCTCATCAAAAGTTGATGTAACCAGCGTTGTACATTTGTTTCGTATAACCTGTTTATCTACTCTTCATTTCATGTCAAAAAGTACTCCTCTCACAATCTCCTAATTAATGAAAAGTGACTTTGCGAGTGTGACGTCAAACGTGGACGGTTCCCACTGTTTTCTTTTTGCTGCAGCGCAACAAAAGGTAACCCAATTTTCTCTGGCCGTGGTGATAAATTGGCAAACATCACAATACTCAAGCGGATGGACAATTCCTTCGATCTCGCAAGAGAAATCAAAGCATTAAGCAATTATGTCACACTCCTCTCCCTTCAAACACTCATCTTTTACAAATATGTCTTCTCTTCGCCAATACACCTGTATTTATCTTCTGCTCATACCATACCAAAAAGTTGACTCGCAAAAATATAATAAACACATGATTTTTAACATTTAAATATTTTGTTGTAAATTTGTAAATTTACATTTTTGGGGTCTTGGCTTGGCGAATCTTACATCGTTATTTCCTTTTGAAGACTTTAGTTTGGCATAGATATATATCATTTTATTCACAAAGAACTGCCAATTGATAGCTAGACAGTGATTTATTCAACTGCTTCTAATCGTGGTAGACATTTTAAAAATGGCAAATCTTTTAGTCCACCTTTTGTTTTTACTTCCATTAAGTCTTCAGGCATGGTATTTGACCATTGGCAAAAAACAGGAAAATGTTATTGAGTACAAGGGCTGACATTCATGTACATAAAGTGAAGACTTTTATAGACTAATCAGGCTTTTTAGTAACAATTTTGCTGATTTTCTGACTGTGAAGGCCATTTTGCATCCTTGCCATAAAAATTGTTGGCAGGAACAAAACTCCTTTTATACCAACATGAAGACTAAGCATTAGCTATTCATGAAAAGGACAAATTACCATCTTGTTTCAACTTAATCATTTATATTCATCAGTTCAATTTAATTGTAGGTTTCTGGTAATTTGACTGAGGAAGAGTTGTTATTCAATAAGTTCTTTACGTCTATTTCCCATGAAAATAGTTTTGTTTTGGGTGCTTTTTAATCTTATATTTCCTTAAAATAGTGAGATCACTTTAAGGAGGATGTGTTTGTTGTGTTTTTGAATTTGTTATTTTCTACCTGGTTCTGATGTTTCCGAGTTATTTTGAGGATTGATCTTAACAACAGACTGGATTGGTATTATTATTGAAACAAATATCTTTTTTTTTTTATTTATCTGAAAGCACAGAATCACTGACAAAGCAAAATGGTTAAATCATTTTAAAAACTAATAGTTTTTACCTAACTTGTTGAAATGTTCACTGTTGGCTGGAGTGTTTACTGAAACTAGAAGTTGGAAATGAATTTATCTTCCAATAAAAAAATCGCTATAATATATAGTATCTTTAAAATTACAATAATAACATATCCATATAAAAAATATAAAAAATATGTTGTCAATATGGAGTATTAGTCTCAATTAAAGATCCAGCTTGAACATAAATTGAACGATGCCGATCTAGTTTACAAGAAGTTTAATTATTAAATGAACAAAGCCAGTAAGCCCGGCTGCCAATTTTCATTATGAAGCTCAACTTGTAATATTTTACAAGCCATGCCTGTAATAATCATCAAAAGAGATATTACATATCATACTAATTCATTCACCTTTACATGTACAGTCGTTCTAAGACCAATCTATACACTGCAAGATCATTTAACCCCATACTCGTCATATTCTATTGCCCTTTCCATACAGCCCTCTGGAAAATTCATCATTTTACACCGGTTCCCCTTTTGTGTAATACCGGTGATGGTCATGTATTCCAACTCAACAGCCATGCTTGGGGTCAGTCACATAATTAATGCATGTCTTCTACATAGGCAAGGAATACATTGTCACTGTAGGGTGGACGTTCATGCAGTACATGTATAGGCCCATAGGCAGTTAGTACATGGACTACGGATGTGTGTACGACTAGATTTCCATACAGTACTACAATTGTCTTTCAATGGAAGTATAGATGAACATAATATAGCACGACCTTGACCATTTTTACACAACACATGTACAAGTACACTCCATAATGATTATGCATTCAAAGGACCCACTGGTATGGTGCTACAGAATGCACTTTTTTTTTTTAAATGACCTTCATAAATTTAATCTCCGCTCAGAATTCTCAGTTCCACCCTGAAGCAGAGGTGTGGGATGTTTTATAAGTGTCCGACTGCAAAACATGTTGAAATAAATTGAAGTTCACAGGGGAAAAAACGCAAATGTAAATTAACTTTCAATCAACATTTGTTGAAAATAATGGAACTTTTAATGAAGGTTAAGTACGTGGAAATCCACCATTTATTTGGGTTGTGTATTTTTAGGTACATGTAACCACCACGCTGACTACTGGAGCACTACACTCTACTCTAGTAGTCAGTAGCCTAATATATTCTCTTTGAATTTAAACTATTGTCAGATAACATAGAGGCCTTATCTCAAATAAATGTTTGACAGATGTTGGTATTCTTTAAAATATATTTGAAATTCCATACACAAACAGAACAGTTACTGTGTCAACAATATGAAGTCATTTCTGTTACATTTACCTTTGTATTTAAGGTTAATTACCACATAGACCGTGCAAGTCTCCCGCGTATTCAAACATTTTCCAGACCGCTTTGGTCCTCCTGCGTACATTGCTTTAACGCGTGAAGGAAACAAACTCGTGCACTTTAATGAGTCTCAATGTTCGAATACGTGCGAGACTTGCACAGTCATTTGGTGGCTGCGGCTACGGCTAAGACTGTTGCTAAGGGGTAGCAATAGCCATAGCCGTAGCCAATTTGGACATGGCCTTACATACAACGCCTACTGATCCTTTAAGAAGAGTACGTAAATTTCAGCCATGACATCCCAAATACAACCCACGTTGTCTTCGTCAGTAGACAATGAGTGAAAGTTCTCCTTGCTTTTTTCATTCTACTTTTAATACATATATACTTTTTGAGGCTTTGCATGGTGAGGTATCAATATATATTCGGTTTGCGGTAACACCATGTGTATATCTACTAGCTATGTAGATTTGTTCTTTGAGAACTAGGTCTCCTGACGATGACTAGAGCAAACTAGTCGAAACGTTGAGACCAAATTGAAGTTTATAAGTAAAGTTTATAACGAGAAGTCCCCTCGATCCGATCCACTATTAAGCTTAAGTAGTTGTCCCGGCCAATTTCCTACCCTCCACCCAGGTAGTAGCTAATAAGCTGGACAGTTATTTTCTTTTCAGAACTAAGTAGTCTCCCGAAGTAGTCTCCCGATTCCAAATCTACTCCGCGGCAGTAGAATAAAAAGCAAGACCTGGTTCTCTAAGAACAAATCTACACAGCTAGTAGATATACTCATGGTGTTACCGCAAACCGAATATATATTACTTTTAATACAGTAAAACAGTTCACACAGATTTTGACAATATTAAATTGCATGCCTGGAAGAAGGCAGTGTCAAAAGTTTTACCGGAAAAAAAGGATGTCTTACTCTTAGTAAGCAATTATTGTGCCAAATTGTGTTTTAAGAAAACTGCTCATGACATAATGGAACCTAGTGCATCAGAAGCACTCACATAATGATGCGCTGTTACTGTGCACATTGTAGTAGAAACACCTGCAATCAGGGACCTCCTATTGTCCCTCTTTTGTTTGTTCTTGAACGTTTTAGCAACAGCTCCAATTGCTTTTGACACATTTTCCAACTTGGGACGTTTATCCAACCGGGGACCCTGTTGTATTGCCCTCTTTTGTTCTAGGTCCCCAGTTTGAATGTAAATATCTACCCCCACACACACGCAAGTGTATAAACACCTGTAATCGGGGACCTCCTATCTTCCCTCAACTTTTTGGCAACAGCTTCCTTTGGTTTTGTAAACATTTTCCAACTGGGGTTAAGACCCAACTGGGAACACTATTGTCCTCTTTTTTGATACATTTTTTTTCTCTCATCATTCCCATTTACGCATTAGGACATCACGATTCAAAAACAGCCCAATACCCTAATTCATCAGCTTGCTCAACAAGTAGAATCTTTATCTCTGTGTTCAGCTTTTAATAATATGATACTTTTTTTATAATCAGTGCCACCTCAAATCTGTGCAAGTTTATTACTCGCATTTTGATTAATAACAAAACAGCAGCCTGTGTTAACTTTTTACCAGAAGCTATAATAAGTATTCTCTGTGAGCAGTTTTTTTTTTTCATTAAATGTTTTCAATGATTTGAGGCAGACAAATCTACATGTATGTTCAATGTACTATTTTATTTTTTTTAATTTTTTTTTTTTATATTCCCGTATGCTGTGGTTTTGTTGTTTTTAATATTGTAAATTATCATGCAATTTGGCCTTTGGGTTACAATGTGATAATGTGAATAAAATATACCATATATATATACATAGGTCCCTGGTTTGAATGTGTATAAAACCTACCCATACCCACACAGCGTATTCTAACTCAAACACATTCGGGGTTCTCGCTCCCCATTTTTCAAAACTGTGGGGCATTCTGGACTCAAACTTCTTAAGTTTGGCCTATGCACGCTGTGCAATGTGGAGCATTCTGAATGGTTTTATCTTTTTGATTTCTTGTGAGTTTTATGAAAAGTCAGGAAAGGGGGAAATAAATTGTTAGGATATTAGCAGCAATAGCGCGTATTGTCCCGACACACTAGCTTTTGTGCATTGGGAGAACTTTGGTGCTATATATATGAAACAGTCATTTTCATTGGATATGATTTGCTGTCCTGCACTATGGCAACTGGTTATGCTTAACCAATCGTCATTCATGTGACACTAATAGAAAGAGAAAACCATTCAGCTTTAAGAAGACGTTTGATCCATAAAAACCTGTGCTGCCCAGAACACGAGTTATGAACTCAAGTTGGGTGAATCGTGACAATTAGTAGGTTTTTGTCACTAAATGCATTGGCTTAGGAAGGAGAGTAAACTAAACTTGTTTTAAGGCAACTTGTTCCTCAACTACAAATAACTTATAACGGAAATGAATTGAAAAAAAATGACATTTTCTTTCCTGTGCATGATCAATAGAATTTGCTTGCAGCAAACTTGAGATACCAAAATGTGCATCTGTAAAACTATTTGTGTGTAACTGTGGCTCTCAAATCATCGGACCAAAGAGCAAGGAACGATCAGACAAAGCAAATGAGTGCTATTTTCCATGCAGTTTAATCAGTTTTCTGCTATTCATAAGTCATTATATAGGATGCTTAAATTCTGCATGGGAATCAGAAAAAAATGTCTTTGTGGGTACTCCCAACAATAAATGTCAAAGGTATGCTGTATTTGTTTTTGTCAGGAGTCATTTTATTGCTAACAACCTTCTGTTAGGGACAAATGGTACTTTGTTTGCCTGGAAGAAGGGCATAGACCTTTACTCCCGAGCACAAGACAATTAAGTTTCATAAAATGAAGATAGTCCTTTCTTAAATGCAAAACATTTCAAGGAGCATTGATTCTGACCTTTAAGATGTGATTTCTTCAACCGCGCATGGAGAAATCTTGGCTGGTTATGAACAAACCCCAACATGTGATTTCTTCAACCACGCATGGAGAAATCTTGGCTGGTTATGAACAAACCCCAACGGATGGATGGATCATGGAGGCTTAATTCAGATCATTGAAGCAGAAGAAAAACACACGTTGAATTCAATGTCTTTAAAGTTCAATCAATAACAAATCATCTTCAAAGATCGCTGTAAGCTTTCACGTCCTCCATGGATGTGTGTGCCACATAAATGTACCACAAGCTACCCACCTGTCCATGTATGTTCAGCACTCTAGTCTATGGTGGTATGTTATTTCTCCAGTAGCCAGCACAAATACATGCAGCCCTTCTCACAGGAAACTGTTTACTTTAAAATCCACAGTGAATAGTAACTGAATAATGTTGTACATGGGTCAGCGCTCATTCAATATAACATACATTGTGGTCAATAGGAATGCTTTGCATATATTTACCAGAAGCTATCAACATGACAGGATATGGGACCCAACACAGGTGTGTCCTTTACATTACAACTGTATAACCACTAACTTCAAAAACCCACTGTTAGAACACTCCCCCTTACCACCTGTGCACAATGTACTTGACCATAGGGGCTGGTCTTCTTCCTGTAAAACCGCAGAGGTAAAGGAAAGCTCCAAGTGTGAATGAAAACCATGGATGGACCATGGATTTCCTTCCTCCATGGATGGACCAAACTATGGAAATGTGCTTTAAGAGATCACGGTGGCACACCAACAGGACAACTTTTAAATGACTGTTTAGGGACCTAATTAGCTTGCCAATTTTGGATTTGGAAATCATAATGGGAAGTAAGGGGGAAACTAAGGAAGATTAGAATTTAGTGTTCCTTGAAATGATCACTAGGAGTTCGGGTCTTATTGGGGCCATTAGTGTGTAATTACACGAACTATTTCGTTAAATTTTTGAAAAGATTTTTTATAGGTTTTGAAATGTGGAAATCTATTACATTTGAAACCTTTAGTTTACATGGAAAATGAATGTTAAGGTTTTCTACCTAAGACTGCATTGAGGCTCCAAAAAGTGTGTAACATCTACGCTATGACAGGATTCATGTAAATAGTCATCAACTGAATTCAAGAACTGATAGTATACAAGACATTTACTTACATATGTGTCAAATTGCCTTTCCATCAAATTAAACCTTCTTGCTGCCTCCATGTTTTATTTGGGGGAATCTATGGCCAAGTTCGCACAAGAACTATCGTTGACCATTGTTCGACTAAAATTAGCCCGACCTCTGGCAACGCACGTGGAAATCTTGGCAGAACGCCAGTTTGCTTTCTTGACACTGCCGCCAGTGTTGTGCCCACATAGCAGGAATGCTAATATTAATTCCCTTTGAATGTGTGTGAAATTACGTGATTTGCGGGGATTGAACTTGCGCTAGTTATTTTGTAAATGGTGTATGTATATTTTTTTTAGTCATCTCTATTCTGTTCAAATTTTCAAATGATGTAAAGTAGTTCTTGAAAGCTCTTTTAGATAAGGCAGAGATTGTGAATTTATCTGCTGTAGTTCAGGAAATATGATTTATTGAAATATTAAACTTTGATCTAGTGTAATTTATTATGTGGTTACATTTATTTAGACAAATTATCTTGGACTGTTTGTGAGATAACGAAATAATAATTTTTTGGATATTATATACATTGATGCTGTGACATCACTATGATGTATAACGCATTATTTTGAAAGCTTACAGTGTACATGTCATCCACTGATGCCATCTTTGAATTCCTTTTTATTTTGACACCATACCCCCATTTTAGTGATTTTTAAGGTTTCCACTTTAACTTCCAGTTTCGACCGGACAAAAAGGTCAATTCGGCACACTTTTCGATAAAGTGTCCTGATACGTCAAGCTCTTTTAAATGACGTAAAGATTGTGAATTTATCTGTTGTACTTCAGTAGATATGATTTTTTGACTTATTTCTAAATTTGATTAAATATGTGATAGGTAATGGTGAATTCCGAGCCTCAGTGCCATCTACATGCTAATATCTAATAGTGGCGTAAGTTTTCACGTTCTAGCACGTATCAATTTTGAGTTACTTTGCAAACAAAGTTCGTCGCAAAAATGAGAAGAGAAAAAGTATGAACAAAAACTGATAGTGTTCCAGTAGGTATGAACACCTAAAAGCAAACAAAAACAAAAAGTGTTTGGCCTCGTTGGCCCGAACACCTAAAAACAAACAAGTTGTTGGGGTGGATTTGACCATGCCAATCTACACTCTGTATCCTTCAACCCTCCAGTTCATGTTGGATTTATTTCCTGACATATTATCCTAATCTTTGCAACATCTCCTACACTTTCCATTTTGATCATTTTTAACAATTAACAATTATTTCCCCTTGATGTCGATCATAAATATGCCTATCCCACACCCACAATAAACCCCTCCTTCACATGAGCCCCTCCCCCCATTCTAAACCCATTGTCATTTTCCCACAAGGCTTGATTACATTTACCAAATTGCTTTTTTCATACGTTACTGGCATAGTTCCAGCAAAGTTACAAAAAAAAAAGAGGAAATGTTTCATTATTGTAGGACTTGGAGCAGATGAAACAGTGACCCAATTTTTTAATGTAAAAAACCTAGTGAACTGCAGGTTTTATTTTCTCATAGCTTAAAGGTAGGGTCGTCATGTGGTAATGACTTTGAAACTATGTGCAATTTCACTCTAAAATCTTACTTGTTATGAAGATGGTAATGGGGCTGAGCATCCTGGAAAGTGTTACATCCGAAATACCCCCACTGATTGCAAATCAATAAAACTATGTCAACAAATTTGAATCCCCTAAACTCCTCTCAAGGCAATGTGTTTTGGAGATTCATATTTCCGACTTGTCTGTCTGTGAATTCTGCAAGCAGAGATGCGTTTGGTACACACGCTAGAGTGGATGGTTTCGACGTTCTTAACAAAAACACCATGACAGCTTTTTGTTGTTTTCTCAACAAGTAGCAGCTGAAACTTTTACAGGTGACTTATATCGCATCTTTGTTGGCCTATAAATCGTCCGCAGTACGCTGACAAAAACCAATCTAGGAACCCACCTTTAACTTAGAGTGCTTACTCTTGCGTGTTTAGTTGTTGCATCTTGCTCTTGCTCTTAGGTAATTGTTGCAGCATCAGCACACAAAAAGGTTGCATGACTTTAAAATTATGCAATTGGCATAAAACTAATTGCCATACGTGGCACTGGCAACCTGCGAGTCCCTGTGCATATGACTTATTAGGTCATGTCTGAATTGGTGGCTACGGCTATGGCTACGGCTCTGGCTGGATCGCTGAGCCATTATGCATTGAAAGAAAGGACGTCCTTAGAAACACCCTTAGCAACATTCTTAGCCGTAGTTGTAGCCGCTAATTTGGATAAGGCTTTCAACTCCTTCCATCTTCCATGCCCTTGCAAAAATGTTTGTAAAAAAAAAACTCAAACAAATTTTGTTTTGTTTTCCCAAGACAATATTGGTCTGATTGCTCCTTGCCCCCAAGAGATAAGAGGAATTATTGATATCCATGCTTCAAACTGACCCTCCTTCACAAAGAGATGAAGTTTTAAGTCTAACCACAAGAGTATGGTCGGTGCTGCACTAAAAAGCTTATTGTATAAGCTCAATGGTAGATTTGCTAGAAACTCAAAAGGAATTGTAAAACGTTTTTGTCAACTTAAAACCTCAGGATGATATTAAATGTCCCGTCCCATTAGGGCACTTTTGAAACTGATGATGTCAACTTTAAAACCAGGTCTTACATGTGAAGAAATTGTGACGTGGTTGATAAATACCGACAATTAAGGTCTGATACTTCACAGAGGCAGCTGAAGTAATTGCCCCCATGCCCCCAGTCATTGCCTTGGTGCCCCTTGCAGGCCCAACACTTCATGGAGGCAACAGAGACAACTTCCTTCATGCCCATTGTCTTTGCCTTGATGCCTTTTGAAATATTCCAATAGAAATTCAAATTTTCCTCAAAGAAATGGCCTTTATTACGGAAAAACTGCCTTGCCCTTAGTATCAAGCCTGTAACTAGTTGATAAAACTGACATCTAGTTAATAACCATTATGATAACTAATTCATGTTAAATTGTGATAACATCAAGCAAAAGTTGTGATAAATACATAAAGACGACTATTAATTTTTGCAATGTTTTTATAACTAGTTGACAAACATGATAGCTAACTTTTGATAAATTGTGATAACAAGTTTTATTTCATTTTATTAACATCACATTTCGTGGCCAACAGGCCAAATTGGATGTAATTTACAAACAGTAACTTACAATCAATAGTAAAAATGGCAAGAAACTTACAAGTAGGATTAAAAAACACACCTGAAAACAGGAATGGATGAGGAATACAGTAAATAAAATTACCCCCCCCCCCAAAAAAAAAAAAACCAATGAATGTAAAAAACAGTGGATAAAAGTATGAAACCAGAGAAAGCGTAAAAACATCAGTACTTAGGTGTTAAGCAAATTAACTAAATAAGGAATTGGGCTATTTTGTAAACGAGTGGTTCTGACACGGAGCTGTGAAGTGGCTGTCGTACTGTGATAGTTTATATAAAATTGTCGAGTTGCTTCGTTTGATTGTCACAATGCAGTTCAAGGAGCCACTGAAAGTTTTCAACATTTTCACAGCCGTACAAAGAGTATGACAGAGGGGGGGGGGTGTCAGAGACCACATACGACTTTAAATGGTGTGAGCAAATGTTGATACTTAAATAATGTGCATCAGATTTGAAAGAAATATTTTGAGGGGGTCCTCAAAAGCAGTACTCTCGGTATGACCTGATTAACTTTGTTGAAAATATTGGACAGTCCCTGGTGGTATCTCTGCCCCATTTGGATTGTATTAAACTACAGCACATTCTCCATCTATGCTGCATATATACAGCTACTCCCCTGTGACCTGATATCTAGAATTATGGCCAGCCCACCAAATAGACTGCCGATCAATCAACCTACATGCAGTCAACATGATCAAGTACATGTTGATGTGGTTAGTAAAGCACTTACTTTATAACAAAGTGGTAACAGGTGCAACTCTCATCCCATTCCTATTTAACCCTCATTGATTTCTAATTAACACTTTATTAGCGTACAAGACATAAGCTACGTCTCACTAAAGAATTGTAACACTTTTTCAGGCAAACTTGGGCGCTAATACAGGTGTGGACAAGTCGTTAAATGTTTGCCACTGAGCATGCTCTCACGGACTATACGGCTCTCACAAGGCTACTTGCTCCAAACTACAACATCATCTAAAGACGTGCACCTGAGAGTGTTACGTATTCATTTATTCATGAGTACGTAGTATACATTATTACAGTTGACACGGATGGCCAATGAGACTGCCTGGACGAGTCTATTTTATCTGCGGGTAGTAAAATTTGCAAACTATTGTAAACACACCAAATGTTTACTCTAGAGAGCATGTGTTAATGATATATTCGAACTGTCAACGGCTTCAATACTCTAATAATTAAAGCACCTAGCTTAAACAACATTTATAATCAACCTGTTTAAGATGTGCGCATTACCTCGTAAACATAAATAATACCTAGAGTAAACTGATGATTGATCTGCTTCAAGCTGTCAACCGATGATATGTTACAATTGTACGCATGAAAATACGAACATTAAAGTTATCGCAAGTTAAATTTAATTAATAACCAAACAGCTTCGTCAACCAGTCACAAAACTTAGCGTATTTACATGCATAATTTGTTAGTGTCAACTAGGGTTTTTTAAAAAGTGTATGATTTCAAACTCTGTGGTTGACATGTGGAAATTTGAGTCTAGTGATAAGTATTCCAGTCATCTTTTGACTTGGTTGGCGGCCGCTTCTAGAAGTTTATCCCTCATGTCCATGACTGTAGGCCTACAAGTTAAATGAACTTCTTTCTTTATAAATTATGCCAAATGAGTACAACCAATGGTATACGGTAATACCTACTTGTACTCACACACATTTTCAATCACTGTTTGGGTTAACATTAATGATCATCGTATCAACATGACTCCATATTTTGTATAAGATGTATTAAATTTAGTATAGTTTGAATATTCATCAATTTTATGAAATTTACCACTCAGATGCTTCTGTACGTTACGCAGCTATTTCTATCACTGACAAACATTTAAGGACTTGTCCACAAGTCTAGGATGCCAAGTGATATTAATTCAGCAAACCATATTTTTTACTTATATCTTTCTTGATAATCACATTTAAAATGTTCTAAATTTAGACACCCGCTAAGTAATTTTTTACTGTGACAAACAAATTGACAAAACCAGGGGCTTACGTTTGAGCATTTGATTATTTGTCCCAAATGCCCCAACCGAATGTCCTCGAATGAACCCTGGATGGTAATTTAAGAGGATTTGCTCTCCGTTAGAATGCCATGGTGTATTCATAGGGAATCAACAGAAGGAACGGAGAACTGAGTATCATTCATTTATTACAGTATGATTAGAGGGCTAGTTCAGTGTTACTTAAGGCTGAATATATGCAATGTTCAAGTTGTTTTCCAAATCCATGACGTGTGTTTGCATCGATTGGAAAATAAGTGACAGAATATTCAATTGAAGAGATAAAGGACAGTGCAGGAGGGTAAAACATTATTGTTTTTTTAATGTCAAGAAACATGACAAATGGACAGAGCAATTTCACTTTAATTCTCTAACACTCCGTAGTCAGGGAAATCACCATTGTATAGTAAATTGATGTTACACTATTTTACAAAAAAACTCAATTCATTCAAATTCTGTAGTTTTCAAGAAGCTCATCATAAGAGAATTTCGTAAATCACATTTGTGTTTGTCACTTTTGACAAAACAAGGAAGATAGTGGTAGCACTTAAAGACTAACATAAAAAAAAACTGCATGAGCTTTCGTAACAAAAACTACTTCTTCTTTGCATCTGATGAAGTTGTTGTTGCTACAAAAGCTAATGCAGTTTTTTATGTAATTTAGTTAGTCTTTATGTGTTACCACTACCTTCCTTGTTTAGTCAGACTAACACAGCTTTTTTTTCTTTTCTTTTTTACATTTTTGACAATGAATCTTTTAAAATACAAAATTATGTTTGTTATCGTCTTACATGCTTATTAACTTTGCTTACTTGAACAAAATCCACCATTTTATGACCACCATAATATCATTCAGACATATTTCCCAGGAATTCAGTTATTGTTGTCTTTTTCATGATATAAACTTTCTATTAGTTATTTGATAATTTTGAAAGCAAAAGGATCAATGGCTGTTCCATTTCATTGAAGTTAACGATGGATCAAGTACCAAGAAATAAAAAATTGAATGTGACCTTTTTAAAAATAGCACAGGTCTTAATACTCATGTTGAACCGCTTTGCAGAATTGTTTTCCGATTTGAGAATATCGTGTTTGGATCCAATGCTATTAAACTGTCTAGTCAGGAAATATAAAGTATTTCAGCATGTAAAAACAACAAGCAATCCTCGCTTGAAAATGCAAGCACCATAGCGATGACAACTTCTATTAGTTATGCTAAGCATCTTTCTACCTCCATGGTTTAAGGCCCATTACATGAACACAGCAGGATTTTAATACAAGTGGAGTATTCCAAAAACAATCTCTTAGTGTTTTTGCTTCTTGAAAACTAGAGAAGTGAAATAACAGAATTTTTCAAAGAAAGATTTTGTTGTTGTATTTTTGAGGATTAGAATAAAATTACCCTTCCAAATACCACCTCTTTATGTTTAGCTTCTTGAAATCTACAAGATTAGAAGAGGAGTTTTCAAAAAAACAACTCTTCATTTGTTTTTTCTGAAAACAAGAGAATTGGAATGAAGGTACTATTCCAAAAACTAGAGGATTGGAAGAGAACTATTCCTAAAACTGATTTCTTTATCTGCTTCTTCCGAAAACCCACTCTTTAATTGCTTCTTGAAAACTAGAGTATTGGAATGAAAGTACTCTTCCAAAAACTAAAGCAGAGGATAGGAAGAGGGATGTTCTCAAATCATTCTAAATCTCTTTATTTTCTTCTTGAAAACTAGATAATTGGGATGATTGCAGTCTTCCAAAAAGCAGCAATGTAATCAGCAATGTTTGCATTGCTACCATGGGGTCATTTTTGTTGGCAGTTTGCAAAATCTCAGAAAATTCCTACATTTTCCTTTCATGGATTTTATGAGTTTGTTTTGACCAACATAAGGTTTAGATTTAGAAAGGAATCAATCATTCCATCAAGTTCTAGGAAACCAAGAAGAAATTGAGCAAAAAAATGAGAAATCGATATAAGCGCCTTGTCAAAACAACCCTAGCCCCCACAGATTACAGTTCCCTATGGTAAGAATGGTGTAGAGATCAGTTACATGCAAAGTAGATATGAGGGGTTTGACCTAATGCTGATTGGCACACAAAGTCATTTCCTGCTGACCCATACAGTTGGCCTGGCTCAATCAACTTGGCCGCTCAGGCATGCATGTAGACCCATGGAGAAAGCACAACATGTGGATTAGTCCATTGACACACTCCTGTACACACCATAGCATGCATAGAAAACGAACCCACTCTCAATCATGGATGCTTTGTACATGACATGTTGAGGCAGTTACTGTTGGTCACCTAAGGTCACCAATACCCATGTAAGAGACTCTGGGTCAGGCTAAATAGCACCAGCATCATGGTTAACATCCGGCCAGAGTTTAATTGTGGCGGACATCCAGTCCACGCTGAGGCATGTTTACTTTAGAAACATCAATGCATGGAAGTAGATGGTTAAAGATCCAATAGCTTTGACACTGCCAAAAGAAATTTCTGTATAAAATCTCACCTAACTTACAAGAGGGTTGGTTGCATCTTTAGGCACATTTCCTCTCGACATCTACTTATTAGTTACCTAGAAACATACGGACATGTACAAATTAAAGTACTGCTGATCCAGTTCATTTTCATAATTCAAAAACCATAAGAGAAACTGATTCCCCAAGGTGTGGAATTACAGAGCAGAAGTGGAGGAAATGGAGAGGTTTTTTTGCGGCCTTGGTTTTGGTCCTTTTTAACAGGCATTCCAATGTGCAGTAAATGCAACTCCGCACCTGTAGCCTAAGAAATGGGACTCCACTGCTTCCTAATTATTACGGGAAATTAATGAGTTTCAATCTGAAAGAATCAACCTTCATCAAGTTCATACTTCAGTACCAAACCCTCAAGTCAAGATAGTTCTCTCTGAAATAATGTTGAGGAAATAGCATTTGAAGACCCCTCTCAAATTTCCATTCCTTTTTTTGATTGCCGCAACCAGAATAAGCCCAGCAAGAACCTGCTCAAAATTCCTGACAAAACATTCACTACAGATGATTTTTTCCTCTTGAATGAGACTATCGAATTTGATTAACAAACACATATTTTTCACAGATTGTTTGTGTGGCGTGTTCATTGAAAACTAGAGGAAGGAAATAAATTTGCTCTACAGAAAACAACGACATACTTTACCTTTAAAACTCAAAGATATCTTCCCATTTTTTCTTTCTTGTCTTTTGAGAAGCTTGTGGGTCGCGATGTCAAATGTTGTTTATGACAGGCACTGATCAACATTCCCTTTAAGACTGGCATTTCAAATCACTTCTTCCTGATTGGCCTACAATCTGTTCCTCTTGGTCTACTATGACCTTGACCTGTAACGATGTCTTTTTTTGTTATTTACCCAATAAAAACTGCTACTAGAGTACAGGGTAGCTAGGATACAGCCATTGAGCATGGTCAAGCTTGGGGGAGAGGCTGTACATACATGATGTACAACAAAAACCCACCACATCTGGTTTCACTCCACAAAATCTGTCGCTACTTTTAATATTTTTCATTGATAGCTCTCGATTTTAAATTTTCTCTGGGGAAAAAGTACCCAATGTTACTCTCTGTACTAACATTTTATGACTTCATTAAACTAGGCTATTTCTTTAAAACATTATTATATTGTTTATTATTAGATTTTTTTTTTTTTAGAATCTCTGATAATGACTTTACAATGAAGGTGTCATTCACTGTTTGCATTATCGATAGAACTAGTTTCTCACAACTGTCACTAAAACTGCAGCTCCTGTTTTTAATAATTGGTTGTTTTTGACATTTCAATGTATGCGTCACTTCCCCTTTGTATTTATTTTCAAAAATTTAATAATTTTTTTTATTGTACGTAAAAATGAGCTGGCATTGCCTTTCCAGCATCATGTTAAAGGACCTCTTCAGTAAGCCAACATAACTCTCATGACGAGAATTGAATCGGGCATTTTTTCTGTTCAAGGCAAAGGTTATCTGAGATCTGCACACCAGCGTGCTCCATGGTTATACCGAGTTGAACTCATGTTTGTGTTTCATCGAGCTGTAAGTGTTAGACTTTGAACTTCACACGTGGGTGGTGTGAGTGGACGATTATGAAATGAATTAAGAGATACCTCACAGGAAACACTGAACAAAGAGATGTACGGATTTCCATGTAGGGCCTTTTGTACATTTTCTACCGCCATTAAAAAAATATTTCTAATTAGGTAAAACGTTACGGAGATGGTATCGTAAATGGGTGAGAAAAACATCAAACCCAAAATTTAAAACAAATTTGAAATGGAAGAGATTTGCATGAATTCTTGTTGCCATCAATCTCTCTGCTTACAAAGCAACCACTTGTCCATTAAACAGCCCTCATTTTGCATCATACATGGCTCAAGATGGGTTTTTTTCTTCTGAAGATGCTCCATTTGGTTTCAAGTGCACTTGAGAGCAAGCTTAAAACTTAAGACTACTCAAATCATTGTCTCTAAAGAGTAGGAACTTTTAGGCATTTCTAAATATCAACAATTAATTCTTTTCATTTTTTCCTTTGTCTTTTGGGAGCAAAAACAGCCTAGACAGGCTGCATTAAAAAAAATACAACAAACGGCAGAACTAAAATACACAGAACTGAACTTTTTAATACTTATGTTTCGAAATGTTTATTTAAAAAAGGTTATGATTTAAAGCAACATGTTAAAGTGTATTTACACTAATTTGTTTTTTACACGATCGGGAGAAAAAAATGCTTTTAATGTTAAAACGATTAAGTACAAATATCCAATCTTGTAATATTACCAGAAAAACAGTTTTTATCATTCACAAAAAAGATGTATTCTAAGTAAATAATGTAAATATTACACCGTCTGAATTTCGAGAAGGAAATTCAGTATAAAAAAAATACAGAACAGAACTGAATAATCTAGAGTAGAATTGGGTACAGGCAGAAAGGATTGGTCTTTCTTTTGGACAAGGTTATTCATTTGTTCCGTTAGGCAGATGGTCAGCCTACATCGGGCAGCACATCCATCAAATTATGCAGCAAAAGACAGGCTAGAATAATTCATGGGTCACATTTACAGCATGATGTTAGATTAGTTAAAGGGGAACGGCTTTTGTGTAGCGCTTGGGTTTCATAAGGTTTGGTCACCCTGTTGTATAGTGTCATATATATCTCACTTCCAGAAGCAGCAAATTGTGACTTCCAGATTTGTTCAATTTAATTTGATTTTTATCATTAGTTTGTGTTTTATTATTATTATTCTATTATTATTTTTCTTTTTTAGGATTACTCGAAACAATGTTTTGTTAAAAATTACTTATTTCATTTTATTAATTTATTAGTTATTTATTTTCTATTGAAGTCACATCTTTGCTTTGTAATGTGCATTGCATTAACAATCCTGTGTGCACGACGCCAGTTTGCGTTACATACGAAATTGACACTGCATCATTACTGTGCAGCTAAACATTTCTTTGGCAGTGTTCCAATTTCCAGGGATGTTTTCATGTTGTATCCACTCTGTGCACGTCAACACACTGTATGCAAATTACATGTAAATGCCTACTAACGCATGGTAATGTTTACCTACCGTACACCATTGTACATTTGGGCCTGGTACTAGGCAAGGCTATCCCCTATTTTGCTTTAGTATAGTATATGACACCTCACTAAGGGAGATGTCAATCTGTACTTGAACATTTTAGCGGCAACAACAAGGTAAATGACCAGGCACATGAAAGCAACTATCTCTGTTGCCTCCATGAAGTATCAGGCCTGTAAATTTCTAAAGTTCATTTACAAGTTTTGCTGTGGCAAAAAACTATATTATTTATGTTATGTTTTGTATTATATTGGCCAAAAATACTTGAAGTCGCATTGACAAAACTATATAATTGGAATTTTCAATGATTTTCTAGTTCATTTTAGTTTTGAGTTGCAGCTTCTCAGAATGATAGACAGGAAGCAATAGAGTCAGCATGATGGTCATTTGGAACACAAGAATTGGCAAAACCTTTCTCTCCATTGACAATAAACCGAGTCTAATCAACTCAAGTCAAACCAGCGTTTGATGATGACGGACAATTGGACTGAGCAAAAGAATGGTAGTCACAATTTGACCGTCCGATCCATCGAGGATTAAGAGGCCTTCGAGTAGGAGCTGAAATAAGGGAATTGTGTGCCCTACCAAGAAAGGCTTAGTCATTCGTAAAGATAGTATAATGACCAAGTTCAGCTAACACATTCAATGGACATGGCATTTGCGTTGCATTTTCTTCTTTGCGTTTTGAGCTGGTTGCTATGACAACAGGCTAGCTAACGACCACGGTGCAATCAGTTGTATTCGTAATATATTAACATTTCTCGTCAAGTTACTGAGACATATAAGAAGTAAATGTCAGCTACGTGTACATGTATGAAAGCAATGCCATGCAGAAGTTGATGGAAACACAAGATCCAAGGGCTTTATCCCTCTTTTTCCCCCGAACCTCTCCATTAAACAATGTCAAAGGGAAACGGACGAGAGCTTGCTCTCTTAGTAAACATATGCTTTTTTTGCCCTGGTGTTTCCTCCTGAAATTGTAACCGGCTGGAATCGCTGGTACCCCTCCCGCCACAGCCCGTGAGCTTGGTGAAAACAATAATATTATCAAATTTCAAATTGATTCAATGCGAATGTTAATGTCCCTGCTCTCCATCAACCATCTCACCTCCCGGAATCAATACAACATTTATTCATACAGGCTTAGACTTGCAGGAGCCCTTCCCTACCCCATCTACTTTTCCACCAATCAGGTTCTCCGAATTAAATAAAGGATTTGGCTGCAGCATATATGCTATTGAGAAGTTGGCTCCAAGCCAAACAACCTATTTTTGATCATTTTTATTACATTTTTTTTTTCGGAGGAAAAAAGTGTTTGAACATATGTATGATTCAACTCAATGTGACCTGCTTCGTCATTAATGTTGAAAACAACTTTGTCAATAGCGTAGAGGAAAGTGTTTGTTTGCGCACATGGACGCAAAAATGTGTGTGGTTACTGACAGGTGACAGGATGCATATAATCAATGCACGCTCATCACAAAGAAAACATTTCAGTAGGACCCATGCCACACTTTTTATTGCAACATTAAAGCACCCATCAGTGGCCAGGCAAACACACGCATTAAAGACTTCAATGACAAAATGGTGTTTAAAATTTGCTGAATTTGGTTCATTTTGTAAGAGTTGAAAGGCAAATCAAAGCAGAAAATTCTTGTAGAATTTAAATTTGAACATTTTCCGCCCCATGTCAGACCCGCCCCAACTTAGCCTCTGTGTAGACGTATGCAGAGCTGTCAACTCTCCCTGATTCTGCAGAAAATAAACCAATCTTTCCATGTTTTATGAGCAAATTTCAAAATCTCCAGGGATGATAACGGAAACCTTTTCCCAATTAATATGTTGAATGTAATTTTAAATATCTCCCTGATTGTTGTACAAAATCGCCCTGATTGCAAGATGCATATGTTGGCAGTTTTGTGTATGTTATAATAATAAAGAGGACTAGGTTTGTCTACATGTACATGAAGGTTTATGATGTGCACCTGTTAAAATTTATGCACTGATTGTCACTGCCCTAGATCTTTGCTTTATGGCTCATGACTTCAATCTATGTATGGGTACAAGTACATGGTGAATGTACCACTTTTTATTACTATTGCCCATATATAATGTTATTGGACATGGACAGTAAGTATGAATAAAGAAAGTCAGGTCTGCTCCAATCATCATGTCCTTGCTATGTTGACTTCTTTGGATTCCACACTGCAGGGTAAAATTTAATGGCTGTGGTTACCACAGAAATCCGGGCGTAGATTTGTATGCTTTACATGGTGCTGTAAGCCTATATAGACCTCAGTGGTAAGCACAGCCAAGAAATTGAACCGGGAGGAGCAATGTTTGAAACTAGTTTTGAATTTGACTTATGATGTATGAAAAGAGTCATCCTTTGGAATACTTTTATGAGGATCGACTTCAAGACAACTTAACGTGTACGTGCACAAGTTTAGGAGGGTACCATCAAAAATTTACATGAATGTTCGTTGACCTTGATACTACCTGTACATATATTTATACTTTCCCCAGATAAATACCAAAGTAATGTGTTGTTAAGATTGGGCACATCGTCACCAGTTACAAAAGGTCTGCAAAGGTTCCATGTGAACTGATGTGTATTAATTGCTGTTCTATTTTATTTGCTTTATTTAAAAAAAATTGGGGGGGGGGACGGATGCTTACTTGAGTTTTTCAAGTTGTTAGTACCTTCTCTGTAAACCAAAAGCCCCTTTCACACGAGAGCAATTTCCTTGCTAAATTGTAGCATGGTTGTAACATTTTACAAAATGTACCTCGTGTGAAAGGACACAATTTGTGTACGTTCCAGGGTCCCTTGTAAAATCTTGTCAGACATTGCTAAATTTTGTTGGAGGTCCGGACCTACGACAAAATCGTCCCCATAGTGCACAATGGTTGTTTTTTACTTTGGCCTTGTGAAAGCTTGCAAAATCAGTCATGCACGGTGACAACAAATAAACAATCAGCTCTCGTCTAGCAAGGGAACATGGTAATTTTTTTGCCATGTGAAGAGGGCTAAAGCCTAAAAACCTCAGGTGAAATCACATTCAGAGCGCCCTCTACAACTTTCTCAGGATAAGTTCGTTCATGGGACTGGTTAGCAAAGCAGCAAGGGTGTATTTTCCTGTGTTTACATCATAATATGACATTTTTTGTGAGGCTGGATGGTGTTTTTCATATTCATGTTAGTCATTTTGAGGTCCCTAACTGCCCGTGCATCACTGAGCTGAGCTGTGAATGTGATTATTTTAGCTGACCCTTTTTTTTCTCCGGAAAAAATGGCCTCTGCAGAGTAGACCATAGAGGGCGCACTGTACTGTGACTTGCCCATTGTTCTTCGGCAGTATCGTATCTAACATGACAGGGGCATAACAAATGGAACAGCTGTGACTCTGTATACTCATATTGTTCATGTCTAATAACATTATCTCAAAGTGATTATTAGATAAAGTGTTACATACACCATGTTGCAGTACATGGACTGAAGCCATAACCAATTAAGCAACTGATGTCTCTATAGACTGTAATGAGTTGTTAACATGTAAATCCAAGTACATGTAACAGGTGTAGGTTCATTGAACCAAGCAGGCCTGGTACATGTGCATGTAGATAACACAACCTCTCCTCAACCAACTGTCCAGGGTTTCTGTTTTGAGAATATCTCAATACTTATTTTTTGCTAAACCCTTCTCTAACACTGAAAACCACCAAAACACATTTGCACTTGTCATGAATCATGACATGTGAATAGACTATGTTTCGCTTGGTTTGCACACTTGAGCCCAGAACTCATGCTTGAAGTTGTTTTTGTAGGTTGAATGTATTGTACAGATCACTTAATGTATGAGTCACATTACTGTCACATCCTGTTATGTGACATTTGATGCTAGAAAACCAATGACCCAGTAACACACGGCCCACTTATTTTGATTTGTTTTAAGATCTTTAAAGATCTTAAAACCCCACTTAAAATTGTCTACATTGCACACATTAAAAGTGTCCATGCTGGTATGAAAAAAACGCTGATGTGTACTTAAGGGGCCATTCAGAATAGTCAATGTTTAAAAAAAAAATCTAAATTGTTTTGAACCACCCACCCACCCCAAATTTCGATTTTTAAATATTGAATAGCTTCATAATATAATCTATACACTGAAGAACAAAGTAATGCCTCAAATGAACCAGATATTTTAGACCAAAGGTCTCCAACATCAGTAGTTTTCAATGGGTTTTTCAGGCATGAAAAAACAACTTTGTAGTTTAATCAGGAATTGAATTGACAATCTTGGCCAGCTGGGTACTTTTTCTTCTTCTTTTTCGTTTAATTTAAATACTTTTTTTATTATTACAAAAACTGAATTTTGATTTTCAGTTATTTCTTGTGACCCACCCACCCACAATTTAGATTTTTTTTTTAAACACTGACTATTCTGAATGGCCCTTAACACCACCTCAAAGATACCTGCCAGAATCAATTCTTTTATAATCACAGTGCTGATTCAGAGACTGGGAAACTCTTGCCACATGATAATGAAAACTGCCCTTACCTAAAAGACTGCAACAAACACCAAGGGGATCAGATGGAAGGTCAATCTTTCACATGGCATACACTAAATCCCCGAGTGGACTAACAATTTGGGTTTTCATACATGAGCAACGACAAACACTGTCAGCTGAATTCTAAACACATGTCAGTTTTAAACCGTTCACTATTGAGAAGTACTTTGCTTTCTGACTTCTTAATGCAAAGGAACTAATGAATTTTGTATCTGCTGAGTGCTGGGGATAACAACCAGGTTCTCATTATTGCTTAGCGCTTATGCGTGACGTAGAACTTGAACAGACAACTCTTGAAGCCGTAGCTTACAGTGGTGAACCTTTAAACTACCATTAAGGTTATAATACCGTCATCCATCATGCTATAATGTATGAGGAGAGATGAAATTACATTATCTGCAGGTTTGCATTCGGACAGTTAATAAAATGCTGAAAGCTGTTTGTGACATTTTGTGATGGGCGAGTGTTGAAGCAGATGACAACTGAGGGCACTTGCTGGAAAAACGGGGGCGCTGTTTTGTTATTTATCACAAAAAGCAATTGATGCTCCGACAAGTGTAAACCAGGATGACCGCTCGATCTAACCAGGAGTGGACACTGAAAATCATGGGAATGGGGGTGGCGAGAGTGGTTTTTCAGGAGAGGTGGTGGTCACTGGTCATTACTCATTAATCCAGTGTTCAACTTGCGTACTAATCACAACTTGTAGATTGAACTATATGTAAATAACTAATGCTGCCCAATTCATGTACAAAGTGGGCCAGCTAGATCTGCAGTGTACTGGTTCACTATATTATTTATCATTTGAAAAATGGACAGCTGAACGAGAGGTCACAGCTTCCCTTGATGATAAATCAAGATCACAACACACTACATGTATAGGACCAGTTCAAATGTCACACTCTGGGTAAGCTTTATACAGGGATGTGATAGGCTGTTGGAAAAAAAACTGTACTTTGAGTGCAAAGCGCAAAAGCTTACGAGAGAGGGCAAAAGCTTGCGAGCGCGAAGCCTAGTTACATGTACATGTACATACATTTATCTTTGGTTTAAAAAGCCAATCTGCACTCTGGGGCATTCCATTTGGTTTTATCTTCATGTTTTTATGATCTTTATTGAGAAAAAAAAGGGAAATGTAAAAAAATAATTAAGGGGGGAATGTTAAAAAAAAAACGTATTTTCAGAAAAAACAAAAATAAAATCCCTGTTTAAAATGCCTTGGTCCATTTCAAATGAAGTCTTGGATCTTCTGGTAAAACAGTTTGTGTTCTTGTAAAGTTTTTTCACGTTTATGTTGATGTCATCTTCCTCCCAATACAATACTTAATACACAAGCCCACCTACAAACCAAGATGAGCATGTGGCTATGTAAGTTAGTCTCTAGCTGGAAGAGAACATTAGAATCTACTTTTCGTTTTGTTAAATATTGTAAATTTTTGATATTCTTGTTTGTTGCAATTTTTCCCAAATAAATAAAACTTGTAACAATCATTCCACTCTGTATCAAAATCTTTAAAAACTTTTCAAGTCATACACAGCCTCTGAACAGACCCCCACCAACCCAACACCATCCTCTCTCCTGTCATACTAGAAATTGTTGACAAGTTCGGACAGCCTGTAATGCTGAACGTATTATGAGTAAGTAGTACTTAATAACGACTCCTTTGTGTACCAAATGTTCTTTCAACTTTGTTCGCACTTCCTTTCTGAAAGGGCAAAGGCTGTCAAGGAATTGTCTTTGATGAAGTTTCCTGAATGTCTCCCATTAAAAGAAAGTTACACACAATCTGAACATTATGAAGTTTGTGTTTTACCGACTCGTACTTTACATTGACTGCATCAGTTGACCACATCAATGTAAGCAAAGTGAATATTAATTAAACGAGTTTTCTCAAATACTGCGCAGGTTTAATACTTTATTTCCGCAAATGCTCCTTGACCATTGGCTGGGTGACCTTTGAAATGTTCCAGTACACATTTATAATCTATCATATGGGTGCCCTTTACTGACGGAGAACATGCCTTGCTGATATGTGTACATGAACGAGGTACATGTACGCTGTGGTTCTACACAAGCTGAAACATCCGACAAGTAAAATAAAAATGAATAAACAATCCCAGCATCAAAAACATATCTTTAAAACCCTCACAAAGCTATCAACCTTATAAAAACATACAAAATATCTTGAGAAAAACATGTCACAAGTACATTATTTTGAGGGCTAACACTTCAGATGACATTTTGTCCAGGGTCCTTCCTCTTAAGCTCTATACCTGGGGAGAGTGATGAAGTGTCCGTGTAGCAAACTTAGCGACAAAAGTATAAATATTACAAACTTTGCACTCGGGTGAAAGATTCTCAGGTGGTTTGAGTGATTGGTTGGTTAATGAAGAAAAGGTACAATCTTAGGACAAGTTCACCAACACAGATCAATACATTCCTCAAGTTTACTATGTACAATGTAGTCATAAATTTGCTAGTGTGCGAACTTTATGCTTCATGTATTTTTCTTTGACACAGATATCCATCAGAATCATGGTATGCTACATCGGTGGGGAGAGGGGGGTGGGGGGTAAAATACTGTCTTGAGGTTTAATTGGTTTTTCAGATATTAGGCAATAAGTGGTACAAAAGCAGCTTTCCGTGACGGTCAAGTAGAGGATGCTAGAAGCAAAAAGAATGCTTTTTAAAATTGCCTTGATGCACACTGGTTTGATACATGTATTTTTGAAAGCACTAAGTGAAAGTGGCTGTGAAAAACTCACTGAGTTTATGACAGGTGAATTTCTGTTAAGTAATGTTTAATTAATGTTATCTACATTGCTTTCATATATTTAATGTCACAGTAAATGATAGGGTCAATCTTCTTTGAAGTTCATAATGTTCAGAATGTGTGAGAATTCTCTCGCCAAAATTATATCTTATTTTAATTGTATACCAAATGTCCATGACTCTGCCATTTGATTCATTTTGTACCACATGTAATAAGGTATTAGGGTAGATATTTATGCTATTCCAATAAAACAAACTGCATTATTGTGTAATTACAACAGCTGCTAAAACCACTCGGTCTAAAACACAATACATTAGCACTCCAATATCACACATGATTTTATGAAAGGACATAAAACATTAACATATTACATTGAAATATAGGTTCCACTGTATGTGAACGGACAGAAACAGATGCTTTCATAATTGAGTGTTTAAAGTAAGTCTAAAACCCAAGGACAGTGTTATTGATCAATTACGCAGAGCGATATTTGGAATGACATCCATGTCCACAAATAGGCCCCAATTTCTCGCCAATCATTGGTTCAGCAATTTTACGGTCCAAAAGCAAATATATAATGGCCCCACGTTTTTAACTTTTATAGTCTTTGTGAAAGGCTGAATGTCAACAAAAACACACATGTTTGTGAATCCCGTAAATCGAGGACTTCTCTTTGTTCTCCCATTGTTTAGACTTAGTTTGTTTTAGCGACAGCCCCTTTGCTTTTGTACACAAAAGCGAAGCAGGGACGTCCTCGCTCCATTTCGTTAAAGTCCTCGGCTTTAATGGGTAGAGACGTTCAAGCATACTTGTGTAACATAATCAGTCAGGTCACAGTTTAGGATCCTTCATAGGATTTGTACAAATTTCCATAAAATGGTTTCGGATAATTTCAAGAGCTTGATAAATTGAGCTGATTGGTGATTTATCTTTCTAAAAGTATTTGTTTAGCGAAGGTAAGCATGATATTTATTTTAAAAACATGTCTGGGGTTTTTCCTGCTGACTGCTGTAATAACAACTGTTTTAGATTTAAATTTATGATTATTATACGTAATTGTAAATAAGGACCTTTGGTGACACCACGCCGATGAAGTGTACCCAAACATATGCTTATTATCTCTGTTCAGTGTTTACACACTCAAGAAAAACTCTTTTTAACAAAACGCCCATAACATGACCAAATCTGCCATCTTTCTTTTCTCCCTTTCAAACAAATGTAACGAAAGCAAGGCTGGGATCTACATGTACATGTACATCACACGGTGTTTCTTTGTCATGGATTTCACAACAAAGTTGGTCCAGTGTGTTGCGTATTTGCGAAATGCACATGTAAAAGAACCCAGTACACTTATCGTAGTAAAGAGGAGAAGTTTGCCCAGTGTTTCTGGTATGGTTGGTCGCAGATTGCGCTGCATCATATGGTAAACCCATACCTGGGCCCAATTTCATAAAGCTGTTAAGCAGAAAATTCTGCTTAGCAAATTTCTTTACTTAGCAAGAAATGAGCAGGGTACCAGTGGCAACAATGTAAACTTTAAGAAATGTTGGTTGGTAACCTGTTTCTACTAAGCAAGATTTTCCTGTGCCTAGCAAGTTTTTGTGCTTACAGGCTTTATGAAATTGGGCCCAAGTGCTTTATAACAGGGTCTCGTAATTAAAATATAGCTCTACATACCTGCTGTAAATGTAATGAGGACTTTGCCAGTCGGGTGTGATAAAGTGCTGTTACAAGTGCAGAATATTATTATGATAAATGGCTTTGTTGTCAACAATTATTTGTATGGTTTCTTAATTTTGAGATTGACTTGACTTCTATTTCTGGAGATAACACTTTTCTGAAAATTCTGAACTCACTCCATGGGGGGGGGGAGCTGAGTTCTAATCTAGGTAACATTTTCGCCTGGAAAGAAAAATAATCTTGAATATTTAGGTCAAAAGATTATACATTACCTCTCCCTGCTTGTGTTTATCTTCTCAATAGGGAAGAAACTTGTGAGTTTCAACATCTGCCTCAGGGCCTAGCAGTCCAGCTCTGAATAAATAAATATTAAAACAGCTACTGAGAGGTATGGATACAGATCTTGTTGTTGCACAATCCACTCGTAAAAACTAGTTTTTTGAATAATGTTTATAGGGGCCCTACAGTATATTTTCTGCTGATGTTTCAGCTTTACACCAGACAAAGTGATAAGACATCTCTCCTGTTTGGGAAGGTTTTTATTAGAAATCAGCTTGTGTCAGTCAAATGTTACTAATGATAACCTAGATCTAGTGGTACGTGTACATTGGTTAATGATCTTGGCTGTTTAAACCTTACACGCATGGCACACAACTGACAATGTTGACAAGGTAACAACAAACCTTGTTATACCTCGGTAACAAACTGTGAAGTTTGATTGGTCGAGAACCAATCACGTGCCGTGCAACAAATGCGCATGTACCACGGCTGCACAGCGCGACGGGTAACATGAGTGATGTTAACCGGTGTACA
>CM021536.1:1120826-1137357 GCA_010994315.2 Pisaster ochraceus
ACGGGGTCCATGGCGTTTTGTACACCCGAGGGGGGAAATGGCACCCGAGGCGAATAATGTTAACTCCCACAGGCTCAATAATTTGTAAAATTGCTACAAGGGCACGTTTGTTATTCCTCAGGGGTGACCTCTCCTACATGAGGGAACCATGTACATGTACTAGAACATTTAAAAGGGCACCAACAGTCAGGTGTGATCCCTGGTTATATGGCAGTTACAGGTAGAATGGCTTCAGTTTTGTTACCGTATTTCCCATAGACAATTCATCGCATGACCATGAAGTGACCTATCTTGTCCGCATCAACAACAGAAATAGGTGTTTGGAGAAAATCGCGATTGAAGTTGCACTATTTTTCAAACTGCTGTTTCGGAGTCTGCTTACTATTTCTTTCTTTTTTTTAAAGACAAAAATAAAGCTGACTACTTTATTTGTACTGAACTGTCAATGTGTTTTCATTCTTGCCACTATTTTATTTAGTAATTAATTCCTAAACACATACATTACTTTGAGAAAATGAAAAATCAAGTTTTGCCTGCAGAGAGCTGTGTACAAGCACATTGCATATTAACACCAATCGCGATACGTCACTTCGTGAAAATACTGCACTTCCAGAAAGGTAACTTCGTGAAAATGCAAATGTCACTGAACTGAGCTGTAGCACTTTCTATTATCATTGGTAAAGTGGGGAATCTAGATAGGTCACTTCGGGAAATACAAAATGGCAGACCTAGTGAAACGCCATTCAAATTAATTTGTGTAATAACGTAAACCATAACGTATTATGAAACTTGCAAAAAAAATGGGTTTTTTTCTTTGATTCTCAGACAATTTCAATCTTAGGTACATGTAGATCAATACCAACTTTCAAAAGAAAGACAGAAAACAAACAAAAAGAAAGAAAAATTGTGCCGTGAAACATTATCACCGCTCCTGGGGAAATGGATACTTCCATACTGCTGCCCCTCGTCTTTGGAACAGCCTTCCTCACAACATTCGCTCTATGTCATCCCTCAAGTCCTTCAAAACTTCCCTCTATACCCACCTCATGGTAATTGCCTACAACACCACAGTTTAATTTATATGTCTAGTTTTTTCTGTAAATTGTTCTCTATTGTCGCGCCTTGAGCACCTACTTTTTAGGTGGATATGTTGCGCTATTATTATTATTGTTACACCAGATTGATAATTGATACCTTAATTATCTAATTATGGGAATACGGGTTGGTGTGTTAGAGGTCAAGAATAAAACTAATCTCTACTGACATTTTATTAGGTTCTTTTAATTTACAAGATGCACCAGATTGGTTGAGCGTCAATGAAAGATGATAATGTGATTTTTATTACATACTTCAACAAAATGATCCGGAGTACACATTTGGATATGTATTTTGTAACTGAATTTGAAAACAAATTGAGGAATAGTTTTGTTTTGTTTTGTTTTGTTTGTTTGTTTTTGGGGGGGGGCGGGTTCTGCTTAAATGCTTTATCATGCATTCCTGAGACCCAAGACCAAGATCAAGAGCTGACAGTGTGTCGTGGCATGTCGTGGCTGAGCGGACTCAAGCTCTTGCGTTTCTGATCAGCAGAGTGTGTGAGTTAGAGTCCAGGTCTTGAAACGTGTGCCCTTAAGCAAGACATTTAACTTTTATGCTGCGTCCTTCGGATGAGGCATAAAGCTATACGCCCCAGAACCCAGTGCACTTATCGTAAAGAGAAGAAGTTCCTCCCGTCGTTCCTGGTTTGATTGCCTGCATATTGCACCACAGCACCTTGTAAAACCATTACATGGTGCTATGTAAAGGAATAGGTCTCATGCTTCAAAAAAGAGCTCCACACTTAATAGGAAAAAATACTGCGCGCTTTGAGACGCCTGTCAAGTCTGATAAATCGCTACAAGAACTCAGTATTATTATCATAAAACCATAACGAGCACACACATTTTTGTGTAAATTTCTCTCCATAACTGTGCTACGGTAAGTGACAACTAGGGAAAAACTTGATTTAAAGACGTGGGTTTCTATTCGAAAAATTATTTCACCTCCTGACGGTACCTAGGCGTACGGCCAAGACGTAGCAAGGAGTCCAGCGTATTTGCACTTAGGGCTAACATATCCAGGGAACTCCCTTAATAATAATAGAGGTCCGCTGCCCAAATGCATATAGTGCTAGACCACGGCAATTTGCCATGATTTTCAGAACACCAAGCCACATAAAATAACCCAAAAGACACAACAAAACAGCTTGAAAATCACCTACTGGCTTCTCAATTCGGTAACTCAATAGTAAGGGTGGAATATTGTCTCTCCGACTGTGAACTTAAAATAATTAATTTGGAGCACAAGCAATGATCATAAGTACAATTAATTACATGCCTGACGTTGCATCTCTGACAAATTGAAAGGCCAGCAGCAGTATGCCATTTTAAAGCTATTTTGTTATGTCTTTTTGTCATTTGGGGGCATATTTTGTGACTGGGAGTTTCGAAAATTATAGCAATGTGCTGCACGCGTCAGAATGCATAAAGTTTCGCAGGGCGCTAGTTACTAAGTTAGTTTATTTCTTTATATTATTATTAGTTCGATCGCAGATGTCAATTTTTTTTTAAAGGAGTACAGCACTCCAACAAGCCTAAACCAGTTACTGAAATACTGGATCTATTTATGGACAAAAATCCTTTCAGGTTTTCCCACAGATTAATTTACAAGTACAACATCATCTTAAAATGTAGTTTCCTACAGTGAAACAGTTCACAAACTGAAAACAGGACGCCCTCTTGCTAAAACAAACTGCGCCCCCGTTAAATTACACCCCGGAAAAAAACCCGATGAAACACCCCACATAAAAGAAAGAAAAATGTTTCCACAAAACGTAACCAAAGCACCCGCAAGTTAAACGCCCATTGAAACCACAAAGATTACGTACTACACTCTTAAATTCCTGTTGTTGAAATAAAGAGTATTTTCCTACTAATCGGAAGCTTACCTGTGACAAAAGAGGTAGTTTGTTATCAAGAATAGTGCTGTCGTCCGTCCGAGCCGCCAGCGAGCTTGTGTTTTAGTCCTATGTAGGTCATGTCGAATGAGGTCAGAAATTCTCAGATAGGAACGTGTAGTTGGCGTTTAAAAACAATGCACGTGTAGGTCAGTCACAGCGTTAAGAACGTACATGTGCAGTTTTATCTTTCCGGGGTTCATTCAATATCATATCCATACTACCATTCTCGTGTAATTTACTTTTTAATTGGTCGCTGGGAAAACTGCCATTATTTATCATATTGGTAAAAACTACATAATTGTGTTGAATTTCAACAAACTATTTGAATTTGAATGGTGTTAAAACTATTGTGTATCCTTCAATATCCAGGGATCCAAAGAAGTCAACCCATGCTTGAACTGTCACCTTATTGATTTAATGACAAGCGGTATTTATTTTTCGCTGTTCAAGATAATGACGGTAGAAACATAATTTATTAAAACACTTCAACTCATCCAGCAAAAATAAGACGTCACTTTATGTTGGCAAGTTTACGTCAACTGGTGGCGCTATTTAACTTAACTGGTGAAAGAAAGTGACTGTTAAACCCGCCACATACATGTACTTTGTAAACTAAATTTTGTTCGTGTTGCTTTCAATTATCATAATTGTCCTAATGTTTATATATATTTAGTCCATATTATTCAAATGTCATTTAACCTTTTTTTTAATGATTAAAAAAGGATAATGGAGTTATTTTTGAAGTGCCAGGGCATGCATGAAGACTTCAATTGGGAAAGTAGAACACCGAAGGTACAAGATGGGGAACTGGGGCTCTATCTATTGCTGGTGCATGAAATAAATGTGTGCCATTTTAGCAAGCAGATGTTGTGCGTTATCATTTATAGCAATGGTCTTGTCTGCACTGATCTATTAGTGAAATAAAAGAGTTGCTTGCTGAAATGGCATCCAGTACACATTCCTAATTTCAAGCCAGAGCACTCTATAAACTTTGCTATTATTACTATCTGTATGAATCAGGAGACAAAATTCACGTTATGAATAACTGTTAAATGTACATAAAAAATAAAATTAGATTCTTGTTTTATTATCATGGACACAAAGTATTAAATATCATAAATGTACTACGGTTTATTCTTTTAAATATTACAATATATACAACTCAACAATTTGCATAATTTGATGTTATGCATAATTAATTTACACTTTGGCTAAAAGACTAGATGAGAATTTACAAGACAAAGTGTTAACCTCCTAATTTTAGTTTGACAGAACCTTGGAAATGTAAACACTAATTTAAGCTTTAGACATAAGAATAGGTACCAGCGCCTTGAGCACTTTTGTGGATTTGTGCGTTTTATAAATTCTCAGTATTATTATTATTAGGTAAGCATGCCCAAAACAACTGACTTGGTGAGCCAATTATTATTCAGAAAGTAAGACAAATAACTATTGATCACCCCATTCTCTAGTTCAAAGATTAGTTAGAAAAGGGAATCAGTTGTGTCAAACAAGTGATACATTTCCAAGTACAAAACATTTTTCATAACGATATTTTGTGAAGTACAATGTTTCTGTACTTCAGCTGAGTATGTTATACCTACAGAGACAACAAAGTACATTCGGCTGTATGAGATGTGCATTACCTCGACACAAGACCATTTGCACTAAAGAGTACAATTTGATATAAGGCATTTACTAACGCTGCGATGCACAGATAGGGACAAATGGTCTTTCGAAAACTCAAAAGTAGTGAATGATAGGTAATCAGTGAGTGAGTGTAATGCTCTCTGTGCACCAGAGTGTTAGTCATGCCTATCCCCGTATAAACACTCTAAAGTACATGTTATTACACTTCACTGAAGAAGAACAAATGGATGCATAAATTCACACGTGTAGTTATCCCATGAAGTGTTCACGGAAAGTGCAAATTTCAGAAGTGCAAGCATTGGCTTTCTGTTACATTACGCTTTCAAAAGAATTCTGCACTTGCTTGTAATATTCTTTCTAAATAGCCTCTCTGATTGTACACAATCATCCCTCTAAGAGTAAAAATAAGTACATGACTAGAGAAAATACGTGAGTTCATATCTGAAGTTTTTAGAAAGAAGTAAAATTCACACCAGCCAAAATGTTGTATTAAATTTTCCCGTCTTTTAAAACAGGCTAAGCACCTGTTATAATTACGCCTTTACATATAGAATCACTGGTGGCGTAACATGGCTTTGATAAGCTTGGTTCACACTTCATGCCAAAGCCGATTTCTGTGACGCCCAGAGCCCAATTTCATGGCTCTGCTTACCGCCGAATTCTGCACTTGTGATCATCATTCTTCACTTCCACAGCAAGCAACAAATTTCCGCTCTAGCTTTGTAAGCGAAGAAGAATGAGTATGCACTCGCACAAGCAGAAATTCCCTGCTAACCTGTGAAATACGCTTGATGTAAGCACAGAATTCCCGCTTACCATAAGCACTGAATACTTGCTAATGGTAAGCAGAGCCATGAAATTGGGCTGTTTTCCCAACTAAGATGTAAGAAACTTTGTTTTCCTTTGGCAATTTTCAAAGTATGCATCAAGCTGTGTGTGATGGAAAAAAATAAACGTAATTGCTCCTTAATGAGGGGCCATTCAGAATGAACAATTCTTCAAACTATTTTGACCCATCCACCCAAATTTTATATTTTTAAATACTGACCAGCTGCTCAATGTATTCAGAAGAACATACCTCAAGTTATATATTTTAGATCAAAGTTCTCCCAGCTCAGGAGTTTTCAGTGGCTTTTCCTAGCTTCCAGTGTGCAGTTTTGTACTTGAAACAGAAAAGGAAATTGCCAAACACACACATCCTTGAGTTGTTTTCTTTTCTTTTAATTGAAATCCCACTTTTTATTGCCGGTCATTTCTTTTGATGACCAACCCACCCACAATATAGAAATCTTTGAGCGCTGATTTCAATCTGAATTGCCCCTAATGTTAATACTAGTCAAGATAGTATACAGGATTGGTGGAGCTGATAAAATAGTTGCAGACTGTGTTTATAATTGTGTGATCAACCATATACATGAAATAACTAACCTGTGAAAATTTGGGCTTAATCCATTGTGTGAGGAGAAAATAGTGAAAAACCATGCACAATTTTCAGCATGAAAACACATTGTCCTTAATTTTGGTTGAAACAATCAAAATCAGCTGTTGCATATTTTTAAAAGGTTTTCAGATGCAGTTTTCTTGACTATGACTTCATTTCAAAGGGAAATATTTCACAGACAAAATGGTTCTAGTATGAACCTCATAATCAGTAAGCTTTCAGACTAAATTTTTATTTAATTTTTGTACCCTTACCAACCCTGTATAATATCTTTCATGTATATGATACTGCAACTGAGTATTGTAATTATCAAACAATAAAACTATGTAAAACTTACTATATCCACAGCATTTTATTTTGATTTCAAAAGTAGATGTAGTTGTTTTTCTTCTGTTTTTACTGACTTCCAAAGAAATTGTACATGTACATTTACTTTCAAAATGTAGTTTCCATTATTAGTTGCAGATGCCATGGCAGAGATAGGGATTTATGCTAGAGAAATTCACAACGATTGTTGATATAGCAAGATTGTATCACTTACGAACACCTAACACGTAAAAAATTACAACACTTTGAAAACATGTAATTTACTTTCCTTTTAAAATGGGAAATATAAAATTACATATAAAAGGCTTGTGAGTGAAACTAATAAATTGGGGGGTTTTCCATTTTATGGCTTAAAATTACAAACTTAAACATACAACACAAAAATTTAGTGGGAGTATTTTGTTATTTTTGCCTGCTGTTTTCAATTTTTAATCCCATTGTTTTCCTCTTCTAATTTTATAATGTTCTTTTAAAAAAATCAGATAAAGCTGGATTGACTAAACCAGTGGGTTCGAATCCCGGTCATGACACTTGGGCCCTTAAGCAAGGCACTTAACCATAATTGCTCCATAAAAAGTTGGGAAGGTCATGCGTTCTGCTCTACCAACCAGGCTCCTAATGGATGATACCCATGCCTACATCCTTACGGACTGTGAAGGGGGTACCCCTGTTTCAGCCCCAGGAGTAGGTGGCAACGTGCCCCTGGTGACGGTTGATCTGGGTTGACAGCCCAAATCAGTTAAGTGTAGCCCTCACCTTGAAGTGGCCTTCCGGCCTTGTGAGTTGGCGATATCTCATAAAATAAAATTAAAAATTAAAAACCAGTGTGAAACTAACTGCTGACCTTTCACACATAAAAGCTCATCAGCATGTGAACGGTTGAACTCCCACCTTAAAATAATAATAAATCATTGTTCTTTTAGGTGTTATTAGCACAATTAATCAAAATAAAAGAGCTTCTAGGTTATTATAAATCATTTTACATTCATAATGGAATACAATCAACAAATTAACGAGCAGTGTTGGTTGTGGAGAATCAAGGGCAGCATTGGTCTTTTAAAGTTACATAAATGTACACTCACTTTGATTCCCCCATTTCTCAAATGATGCCTAAAGTAATGCAATATTCAGAGAATTTCAACAAAACAAAAATAAAAACATAAATAAGAAACTCTTTTAGTGTTTCTAAAGAAAACCTGCAAGCAAAGTTCCTAATACTTAAACTGTTTATTTTGCCTTTCAGTCATCCATGAAGGCAAAATTAAATAAATTTCCAAACACAAGACCGACACAATTTATTTTGCTGCTGCATTACAAGCCCTTATCATGGTTCAGCAAACGTGATTTTCATCCAATCAAAACATCGTTACCAAACAGAGGTTTTGAAGATAACAAGTCGGGTCCCACTTTCCATCAATGAGAATCATTATCCATTCATTGTTACTAGAGACAGGGATCATGACAAAGATGGCGCTGGACAATGATAAAGGTCTCATGTACCACTACAAATCAGACTTTAAAAAAATAATTGTCAGCCTCATCATCTTGAAGATAAAAATGAAATAGAGTACAAATTTCCAAATGATCGTCTGACAAAATCGCTCTCTGAGCTCCCCCCTCCCCCGTCCTCATCACATGATCAAGGTGTCTGATTAAAATCTCTGCCCAAGTCTGAATCAATCAACATTGGCTGAGCCATAGCCAATGTCTGAATCAATCAACATTGGCTATGGCTGTGGCAGTTGGTTGCAGCAACACGATTAAAGGCACAGCATCAATTTTGATAATTGTCCAAGACCAGTGTCCTCACTTGGTGTATTCCAACATAATGCATAAAATAACAAACCTGTGAAAATTTGGGCTCAATTGGTCGTCGGGGTTGCAAGAAAATAGTGAAAGAAAAAACACCCTTGTTTATGTTGCATAGAATTGTGTGTTTTCAAATGCCTGAAAAAGGCTTCATGCCTGAAGCCATTCTCTGATTCAATTTTGTTTTTGGTGACAAACTAGCTCTTTCTCTAAATTTACATTACTGCAAAGGGTGTCATTTCAAACAATGTTTTAAAATATCAACAGCTCTCCAGTGCTCTTTACCAAGTAAGTTTTTATGGTCATTAACTTTTGGAGAAATTACCAACGGTATACCCCCCCTTTAAAGAACATGCCTCTTTAGCAATCCGACTATAGCCACAGCTAGAGCCGTCAATTCCGACTTGGCTTATCTTCCAAGAGCCTTCATTAATTGTACTTTTGTTTTTCTATTTACAGATACAAAATAAGTGTATTATGGTAACCAATGGTTACATCTCATTAAAATATACATGTGGTACAATCTTTGTGAGGCCATACGTGTTGGTTCCTGGCTCAATAAAATACGATAACTCCAAATTGAGCCCGCTAGAAATTCTGATCGTTACGAAAATACTTTGAAATGTTTCACCTCAGGAAATGAAACATGTTTTACAGTGGATATGAATTAACCCACACCATTGTCTGAGGCACGGTGTTCTCAGAACACCTGTTTTTTTTAAGTTGATTGCCCTGCTTGTCGTTTATACATGTTCAGGTATTTAAAGCGAGCAATTCTACAAACAATAGTTATGCATATTTGCCCATCCTATTACACAACACCCCGACAACAAAAATAGACCCCTCCCCATTGCTGAGGTCAAACAAAGGAAATGAACATGTGTACGCGCTGTGCACAACTCTCAGCCAGTGATCGGTCATCCTTGGACCTCTGTGAGGACGCTGTTTGAGCTTGTGATGTCGTCTGCAAGGGGCCTATTCCATCTTAGTATCAGCTAAGTTGTTGTCCTGTTTTAATGCCTCTATTAATTCTACAGTCCCTCTAGTGGTCATAAGAGATAAAACTGTGCTTATAAGATAAATCTCATCTTAATCACTGTTATTTTCCCTCAATCCAAGTCCTCATAGGCCTTGAATCAAAGTTTAACAACACAATGCATGTAAGTGTTCATTGATACTGTACCGTTACTTTAGCTGCAACTCGACACTCGAACTTCCACGCACCATCCAGACGTGTGCGTAAAGTTCAAGAGTCCAGTTGCAGACGGCAACATGCGTTCGAAATAAACAAATCCGCTCCTTGAACAAGATGGCGCATATTACCATGAAAGTGCTTTATGACTCTGTTATTGCCTTGGTTCCCTGTGAAATGAATTGTTCTTGCACAATTGATGCACAATCCTAATCAGACATTTGTACCTCAAAACTAAAGCATTCATCTTGTGGTGGTATGCCTTGTCTAATGTTAGGTGTAATCAAAATATACCTTTATCATGGTGCAGCCATCTTGATTCTTTCTCATTCAAAATCAATGTAACCAAACCGAGGCTGGAAGGGCAAATAGTCTGGTTCCTTCCTGTTGATGGATATTAGCATTCAATACTGCACTTGGATACAGGTAAAATGACCAAGACGGTGGCAGAATGATACAGGTCTATAGCAGTGCACATTTTTTGTTTCTAACAATATTAAACAGAACCAGCTGTTTAGTTTTGGGAATCATGGTGCCTAGGGTTTTACACTGCTACTCTGTTTTCCAATTTTTGAGATACAATGATTGACCAGTCTAAAATCAAACTTGCTTCAACATCAACGAATTCATTTGCCATTGAAATTGACTCCAAATTCTAAAAAAGTTGATTGAATTTTGTTGTTGCGGTAACTGATACTTAAAAAGTGCATTGTTTTCATTTGAAAATTCTATAATCTAATCAAAATGGAGAGGAAGAAAAAAAACAGAAAAAAAAAAAATAATAATCAGGACATCAAAAACAATGATGACACGTACACAATTTTGACTACTGTGAGGTACACATTGAAAGAGTGAAAATAAGAGCACATGTCCGTTAGTAATGCACCATTATAACCCTAACGTCATCCGTCCACAGGTGGCGGATTGGTTTCAGAGATTATCACCTGCACCACGTAGCCCTTCGGTATCTTCACCTCCTCGATCTTAGTTTTGTCCGTTAGCAATTTCCCTGAGAAGAACCAGCGTTGGCGCATGGGCTCCACTCCAGCCTGAGTGTTCAGTCGCTTTTTGACCTGGTACACGGTCTCCGTTGACCGGACGGTCATTTTAACATCCTTGCCCGTGGACAGCCGGAGTTTGATGGTCGTTTCCACGCCCCCTACAGGAAGGGGTTCTTCTTGACCCAAGTCTGATTCACTCTCGTCTTCGACCATGTTTACAGGCTGGCTTAGACAGTAGACAGGAAGTACATATCGATTTCCTAATTCATCGTAGCAATCTGTTAGCATTCCTGTGATTAATAGGACAAGACAGTATTCACAAAAATGGTCACTGCACAATTAACAGACTTTAAAATACAGGCATGTATTTCTATACTAAATATCTTTGTTTTAAATGCTTGAAAACAAGTTAAATGCATGGAGAGATCAAAACAATTAAAGAGAAAGTGTCATTATCCAATTTTTAAAATTCTTACAAAGTGTAGATAAACGCCTTTAGCATCAGGTTTTTAGTTTTAATGGGGCATAAGAATGGCATTAACCTATATCTTGATTAGCGATGCTAACTTTTGTGTTAGTCACCGGTAGAGGGCGCAACAGTGACTGGCTCGGAGGGACTAGGCAAGTCTTTGAATCTGGATCGAAACTCGCGTCTTGACGAATCTGGTAGAGCTGCCTGGCATTTGCCAGGCAGATCAAAACAAGGGTAATTTGCATAATTTTTATGTAGGCATCAGCGACAGAGTATGTGTATGGTACGGAGACGAATGCGATGTTTACAAAAACTGTGAGAGTTGTAAAATGTCATGTTGTGTTCAAAATGACTGTTAGTGACAGTTGAAGTGGTACCAAGTCCGTCTGGACATGCCAGGGAACAGGTGTCCAGGCTCAGATCCAGTCGGACTGTATCACCTGGTGTTTTGCAGTGCAGTGCTGTCCTGTCCGGTTGGACCATTGAGAAAGGTCAAATAATAATCAACAACAAACAGGATCCCCTGTGACAGGTGTTAATATTTGCAAATGAAAATCTACGCATTGTCAGGGCTGCCAATCTCACATACTTCAATCCTCGTTGCCATTGCTTTATGATTAATTGTTATATGGCTTACAGCACACACAGTTTCTTGAACGATAATACCCTTAAACATGTCCAAGAAAGTTTCCACCATTCACATAAGGGAGACAAGGGGTCAGTCTATGTCACAGTTTGCTCACAATTATCTTGGTGTGTTTCTTTTCATGAATATTCAAATCACTGTCAGAAAAAAAATGTGGGCGGGTCCAAGTGCCAAAAGCATCAAGACATTCATTTTGATCCAGATGTTTGTTTGATACAGATATCTCTTCTCCAGTAATTCATGTTGAGATACTGGCAACTTCGCCAATCAAGACTAGCATTTACCCTCCTATGGGTTTAAACAAAAATATTCACCCAAACTGCCTACTGCTTACATCTGTACAACGGTAGTACAACTACATGTTTGCTTTCCTTAAACTTTTGAATGTTATTAAAATTTAGTAGTGCACAAGTACCCCAAAGTTCCACTGTGAATGAAACTTAGTCCCATACACTGAAGTGTTGCACAAATACTGCAGGACTTTGTTGAACTGGCCTGCTATGCTCTCATAGTGTCTTGTTAGTTTTCCAAAGGCCATGGTAGGACATGAATTAAGCCTCTAGATATTCACTGTATCTTGTTTTGTCAGAGGCCATGGAACTACATGCATTGTATGTGGAACTATGTTCTTCAAATGTCCACTGTGGTGGTACTTGGTGGAGTGGAATTTATGTTTTTCTAACTCGCACACGTTCTTCAAAATTCCAAACTCTGCTGCGGAATCCACCTAATCTGTTCAAGTAGTACACATTTGCTTCAAAATTCCACAAAGCTGTGGAATTTGGGGGAACAAAATTGGTTCAGTTCTAATTGTAGGGCGGTTAATTTACAGTATGCTCAAACATCGTGTGTATGTTTGGTTGGCCTGTGGAGTTTGATTATTGAGTCGCAGACAAAGATGTCTGAACAAAGGGAAAATGTTCCCAAAACATAACATGGTGTATTATGTAAATACTACTTTTTAAAAAGTGTTTTAAATGACTTTTACAAGATTAATTTTGATCTTGATGCACACAGTAAAAGCAAAATCCCTTACCATTAGGGCATGTTATATTAGCGCCATCGATGATTGCCTGAGCTAAAGTATGGTCCCCCGACTCCATGGCTAGAGCTGCACCTTTAAGAGCATCCCAAATTTCTTTTCTTCCCTCATAGGCAGGTGCCGTCTCCCAGAACTCATCTCTTTTACTCCGTAGTTGACCATCTGTGAGAGGGACGTCACTTTTCCACTTTGGGCTTTCTGGTTTCAAAGGCTGGTTTCGACCTAGGGGCACTGTAGTTAAATATAACACTTTATATCTCACTATTAAATAATAACAATTATGTATTTATTTTGCACCTTTTCAAGCCAAGCAATCCTCTCAAAGCACTATTAGTATTATTACCCCTGTTCATTGAGCCCTAAGCTTTCCTAAAACCATCTCAATTCCTGAGGAGTATGCAGCACCAGCAGCCAAATGAGCACACAGGTAATCATTCACATCAACAATCTCTACCCTTGCAGGTACCATTTACTCCTAATTACACAAACGTTTTCTCACAACTTGTGCCCTTGAGCAAGGCACTTAACCATAATAGGTGGGAATGTAGTGCATTCTGCTCTATCAACCAGGTTCCTAGAGGATGATACCCATGCCTACATCCTTACAGACTGTGAAGGGGGTAACCCTGTTTCAGACCCAGGAGTAGGTGGCAACGTGCCCCTGGTGAGAGTTAATCTGGGTCGACAGCCCCAGTGCACTTATCAAAAAGAGAAGGGGGTTCACCCTGGTGTTCTTGGTTTAATTGGCTGCATATTGTGTCACAGCACCTTGTAAACCATTACATGGTGCTATGTAAAGGAGTAGGTCTCATACTTCAAACGAAGCCCCACATACCTTGCAGGAAATTAATGTTGAAGCGCCTTGAGCGTCACTGAGTGACGGATATGAGCGCTATATAAGAAGCCATTATTAATATTATTATTATTATAAATAGTTATTAGTTGGGACGATTGTCAAGTTGAGACGGAACAACATTATTAAGCCTGGGTTTACAAAAGGGGTTTCAAAAAAGTTAAGATCAAATAAGCATCCTCGTCTCAGAGGTTGAAGTTTGTTTCAATAAAAGTTAGCAAATTAATTGTGTGTATTTAATAAAAATATTATAAATAAAAGCTAAAACTAATTTTACAAAAAAATGTAATGAGAATTTTTATTGTTCAGATTTGTTCATAGAATAATAGAAAAGATAATTATTTAAAACAAAGACTTGAATTGAATGATTTCAGGAAAAAATATGTCCTTCATTTTTCGTGTTTTCTCTTCCCAATAGTTAGTAGCGAGACTTGCATAGTCTATAGCAATGAGTAATTGGATGGAGATAGAATTTAGCCATGATCACTCAGACTATCTGACTTTTCAGATATACTAACTTACTATAGTCAAAACTTACTTAGTCATGTCATGATGATGTTGTTGTGTTTAGTGGTTATGATGTTTTTAAGATAAAAAAATACGATAAGACAGTTATTTATTCAGCCAATGTTAAAAAAGTTAAAACCAATAACGTTGTGCCCCTTGAACTCTCTAAATATGAAATAACCCAAAACAAAACATAGAGCAAAGGGCGAGAATGATATAGCAAAACACAACACATAACACAGAAGAGCCAAGCCTGGGTAACTAAAAAAAAATAATAATCTGAAAATTATTTTCTCACTTGAACCGGTTGTGCCATCAGCTGGGTCACCCCGAACGCTGGCTCCATCATGTCCAGCACTCCAGCAACCACCCATCTTCAACCTTCATGAGCTTATAAAGAATGAGGGCTGAAAACAAAGGAATTTCACGAAGGTTTTCCACCTTCCCAACTGCATATATTTCGCCGGACTCTTGATGGCACTGTTCAAGTCTCTGTGCTGTGTGTGTGTACTGTGTGCACATAGTGCACATACGATGTTAGTCTGGTGTTTGGCATTTAACAGCCTGGTTAAACAGGGAAATAAGAGGCGGAACCCATCCTACGGATTACGGCTTTGGCTATTTATTTGGCGGCCATTTTTTAAGATAGTGTGTATTTTATGATTGGAGATTTGGCTGGGGCTCTGGCTTAAGGGTAAAATTTTATCACGAGATTTCAGAATATTTTGCTACAAAAATGCCGTTTTAACATTCTTAACTTAGTAGTTATGAAATGTAATAATGCAAAAGAATTTTTTTTTAAACGAAATATAGAGAAAGTTTAGTACACTTCATATAAATAATTTTAAATGTTTTTTTTTTTGCGGTAAGATTGGAGAACTCATTGAATAATTTGTTCATAATCCAAGATGGCTGCGTCCATGTGGACAGCGAAGTTGGAGGACATCCTCAAAGGAGAGCAGCAAAATGACAGTGAAATTAAAGCAATTTCAAATGGCAAGTGTCATACGTTTCATTGATAGAATTGGGGTGTCCATATTCAATGTCATACATAAAATGACTGTCCTCTAGCATGTCTTTATAGTGGGTCTAAATTAAATAAAATTAAATTAGAATAGTTAGTTGATTGTGCTAGTTGCAACGCGTACATACAATCCCCTGCGCCCCCAGGCCAAACCACTGACCACTGTGACTGGTCACTGTGTGTCACTGTCCCACTGCTGATCAGCGCACCATGCATCCATCACTGGGTCTACCATGCCACCATACACAACACAGCTGGACATGGGGGTCGGGGGCGGTGCTAGGCTAGGGCTGGGGGGCGGAGGGATTGCGCAGTCATTTGCAAGTTCGCAGTTTTGGGTACATTTCATTTCAACATCCGTGTGTGTATCTGTATCCATACACGTACAACAATCACCCATAGGGTTGTCACCGTACGTGGTCAGGGTCAGGGTGCGCAGCAGTTTTGGGCCATTTAGATTAAATTTGCATCTTACTTAGCACAAACACTCAACATGCTAAACAGTAGTTGCGTCTGTTGCGATAATCGTATTAACCCTCCATCCTTTGCAACCGTCGGGAGGATGGAGGGTTACGATAATCGCAATTAGCTAAACATTATACATCTATGTTGGTTATAAACTTTTGACTGACATCTGGAAGAATTTTTTAAACTGAACTGAATGTCCAAATAAGAACAAATGACATTGAACAAAATTGAACAAAAAGTGTTTCTATCCCCCTTATGTATCAATCACTTTTCTGTGTTTTCTTTCACCAGGAGTCATCAATGGGGAACTGAAGCTGCTTGAGCTCATTGAACTTCTCGGGTAAGACTATAAAGTGTATACATGGTTATAATGAAGATTAGATCATGGTTAGATTAATTTAAAAACTGATATAAAATTTGTAAAAATTTAAAAATTAATTTTCTGTGAAAAATTGTTTAGAAGTTGTTAGACAACATTGGTTATTGTCAAGGACCAGTGTCCGCACTTCATTTGAACCAAAATGAAACAACAATCCTGTGAAGGTTTAAGCTCATCAGAGTCTTCAGAAAATAGTGGAGGAAAAAGTGTATGTTTTCACTGTTTTCAGACATCCGGTCTTGGAGTGATGAGATCAAAAACTTGTTGTTTTTCCCCATCATGACCATCTTCACACCAAGTTATGTGCAAAACTGTATCTTACCACTGTTATGCTTTAATCAACAGGCCATACCTGACCAGCAAAGAAAATGCCATCAGAGGGAGAGGCACATTGCTTCTGGCAAAAACAATTCATCAATTGCCAAGGAACAAGCTTTCAGCAGATGAGGGTAAATACAATCTAGGGTCTGTCTTACCACCCCAAGAACTTTCTCAGCAATCAGAATCTTTCAACTTATCAGTATTCAGAACATCCAAACATTTCGACACATTTTGGCTTGTCACTGAATATGTTTAACTTTTTAGTATTTGTTTCACCACATTATTTTCTCTTTACAAATCCAGCTGGATTACTGACAGCATTTTTCTGTGACAGACTAAAGGATCATCACTCTGTAACACCACACACCATTTATGGCATACTCTCACTGGTAAGAATTTATGGA
>CM021536.1:1263761-1276917 GCA_010994315.2 Pisaster ochraceus
GTGTGCATCGTTAACCTAATCATCTTAGAAAGCAGTGTATTAGTTGTTATTAGTTGGTAAACTACTGTTTATAAAAAAAATTATATTGCAGGGAAGAAGAATTTGAAGACTACCTGCAGGACATATTTCTCTGATGTCACTTCTTGCTAAAGGAACTGATAATAACCACTAAAGGTGATGACAGCTTTTATCCTGTCGGAGCCTTGAGAAAAGACTAGGCGATACTTCCTGCAATTTCTCGACTGTAACCAGTGCCAGGCTAAGATTGTGTGCTTTGGCTACAGAGATTGAAGGTTACACAAACACTTCCATTGAGAGCCTTGGGAAGAGACTAGGAAATACTTCATGTTGGATTACTTGTCTATAAGACCACCGATTGGCTTATTTTGAACATCACTGAGGAAGAAGGCTGCTACTCATTCACTACAGAACCTCAAGACCAGACTAGGAATTACTCCTGCAATTTCTCGATTGTAAGAAGCACCAGGCTAAGATTAGGTGTCTGTATTAACAGAGGAAGACAGCTACAATGTAACTTCAGAACCTTGAGACGAGACTAGGAAATACTTCTTACAATACCATGGGATTACTTGTTTGGAAGGGCCTCTGATTGGCTACACAGGAAGAAAGCTACACATCCACTCCATGGCAGAACCTTGAGATGCCACTAAGAAGTACCTCACTGCATTTCAACAGAGAATTATGCGTTGCAAAATTTATAATTTGAGTAATCTCAAATCAGTCATAAGCCAACTTTGGACTTCAGTTGATGTTAATGGACGCAGGGTACTTGGTACTCAAACAAACTGGTTTAACATCACACCAGCTCTACAGGAATACCAGTGTTATCAGCGTCCAACCGATTTAATCCATTCAGCTTCTGCAGGCTGATGGATTCAAGACAGTTATGGTTAAAGAAAGTTTGAACAAGTTACTTGTGATTTCCAAGTTCCTTTGTTTTGGTAAGGGCTGGCAATATTTATGGAACTGTTTAAGTCTTGCTAACGACTGTCATTATAAGAAGTCACAACACTAAAGTCAGACTATTAAATAGTTGTTTACTTGACAGAGACACATGGAATAAAGCAAGCTTATTCAGACATTCAATATTAATCAACAGTTTATTGCAACTATGTGGCAGTAATAATATTGCAACTCGGTGAAGTTAATTAATGGATGGAATAAAAAGGATTTGAGTAAATACTAGAAATAATACATTCTTTTAGTAACTTCATGTTCCTTGTACTTTATATGCAAGTTAAAACAAAAAACCCAGTACTAATGATTTGATTTATCAGCGCTAAGTAGTAACAAGGAGCTAGTTGGATTTCAAATTCAAAGAAGTGTCGTTTATTCTGAAAAAAAGTTCTTGGCATTTTTAGCCAAGATGTTATGTCTCTGATTTGTGCTGGATTACTCTAGTGATGTCTCTCCTAATACTTCTACTAAGGTGCATTAACTGAATGCGATAAAAGGGGTGATGGTTCAAGGGGCAGGCCGTGATGGGTGTGGGCCGTGATGAGGGCAGGAGAGGTGGAACTGACCAAGAATGGGATGGGGGTCACAATCAGTTAACCACTTTCTCTTAGATACTCTAACAGATTCGTAAAAAGATATGTTAACACTTTGGAAACATTTACCCAAAGCACTTTTTTAAATGGTAAAGGTCAGAGGGTCAGAGGTTAAACCCTCTGACCTCTGACCCTCACCAGTCAAGATCGGGAGCTTTCCCCCTTGAAACCTGTCAATAACAAACTGCAAATTTACAACTTATCATCAATCACGTTATCTCAACTTAAATACTTAAATGAACACAAGTTGAAATTAGCGAGGCAAAACTTAGACCTGCAAATTTACAAACGATTGGTTAAGATAAATCCAGATTTGCTGTCTCCTCATTAATTCTCTTTACAGTAAACACAAACGTCCCTAACCTCTGCACTGCCACAACTTCCCTATAATTGTTCATTGAGAACTTGTGATAACTGATTAACAAAATTCAAGCTAACACTACTGGCCAAGGTGAACACTGAACACGCCAAGGCTTCCTAAAAAATACTTTTTATTAATAAAATAGATTTTATTTTAATACCACAAATTGATAGATTCCCCCTGCTAGATCGAAAGAATTGCAATAAATTTACTTTTCTTTAACTCAGTTGCAAAGTTGTTGACGCTCTCTCTTGTCATTGACCATTCTAACTTTCCTGGAATTTGGTCTTGAGGCAAAGGATTAATTTTTATTTGTATCTGAGCATTGGAATCCAGTTTGGACCCCAATTTTTCTTTCCAGTTCACCCTAATGTCTTGTGAAGCCTCTAGAACTAATCTGCTTGAACAGGGCAGTAGGATAATTCAACAAATTAACAATGATACACATTAAAAAACAATCTTCCTCCATGTTCCTTCGAACGGTGCCAGCTGCTAATGTAATTGTCTAAACTTGGTGGATTTGTCAAATTTACAATACTGGGAAAATGAAACAGCACACATCAAGGCTAATACTTACTAGTCCCTTGTGATTAGTCGGCAAGTGACTGTCTGGAAAATATCATCACATTATCCACTATCCCTGGATCCAAGTTTTGTGTCAACAATTCTAAATATTGTTTACATTCTTTGCTTGCTTTTAAATCGTGACACACCTACTCGTACTTTGAGGTAAAATGGGGATGAATTACCTCAGGATTCTAGAGGGTACTTGAATAATCAAATAACAACTATCAACTATTTTCAGCCAAACTATTCCAATTGGGGTATACTTCTACCCTGATTGAAATCCTCGTCTCCCAATGAGGGTATAAATGGGTATCCCTTTAGAGACAGTACCTTTAACATTTGTATGGCTCACTGGGTCTGAGTTTAACTACCCCATTTGGGATATACTTCTACCCAGATTGGAACCATTTTCCCCGATGACAAAATCAAACTCCCAAATAAAAGGAAACCCTTAAGGTGAATTATTGTCCTACTAAAGTAATTCCATGAGAAAATGAAAAAGTAACAACCAAATAAATAAATTTAAACAAAGAAAAAATCCATTGAAATAAGTTGTCATGTTAGTTACTTCAAGAAGAAGAAAAAAAAACCCAAAACAAGAGTGCTTTTTGTGCTAAAATGGTACCTTTCTAGTACACCTGAATACCAGTTTTTGTGTGTATCTTGTACCAGGTACTTAATCTGGAGGAAATTTGTCCGATTGGTTTGGTTCACATGAATCAGTTGCTTAGCAAAATGAGAAATAAATTAGCATTTTCTACTGAAATATGAAATCAAAAATCACTGAGCCAACTTCAATAAATAAACTATTTTCTTTCAGACCCAAGTAATAAAACTTGCATAAGATATTAACACATCAACATTAAATTTACCTGTTTTTTAAAATATTGTCTTCCGGCTTTGCCTACTCATACATGTGCTTTGGAAGATACCACTGCTCATATAAGGGGTGTGCATTCTCTATACATTATACATACACTCTCTTAGCTAGCATTGCCGGTTAATTTTTTGTGCACATCAAATCTGGTGAAATATTGAAATAATTTCTATTTAATGCATAAATCACTTGGTAGTTAAACTCTCTTTTAAAATTTCAATATATATTTAAAGCATTACTCGCTAAACTCTGAAAAGCTGCTAGTACAAAATTTAAAATTGAAAGTACTATAATAATGTTGACACTTCTTAACACGGTCTTTGTTAAACAAAGCTAAATACTTTAATTGATTGATAATTAAAAGTGCTTCAAAAACACCCTGGGCTGTCATCCTTCAGTTAGAAGTGGGCCTCATGTTTGATGAACTGTGTACTATATAGGCAACCAGTCTAGTACCTCTTCTCTTAGTGATTCCATCTGCAGAGTCACCAAATCAGAACCAGTCTATCATTTTCTTTTGGTTCACCCTGTTTTTTTTAATATTTTATGTGGAATCTCAAAGACAGTTTTTGTTCTCCAACCCAACACTAACTTGAAAGACTAAACTCACCAAATAAATTCATAAAAACTCCAACATTTTATAATATCTCTGAAACGGAACACAAAAACCAACTAGTTTACATAGGCTGAAATATCTCTATTTGTATATAACATTATTTACATTGAGTTTCAACACTAAGCCCTGAGAAAGTCTTGAACGCAACACAGGGAAGCAAGCCAAAGCACATGGCTAAAATAATTCAACCATCCAGCTCTCGGCTTCTAACTCTGAAGGGTTTTTCCGTTCCCTGAATCCCCCCCTTCCCCTCCGACCTTACAGCCTAATGATTAGACCTTCATTTATGTACATGCTCCGGGCAGAGAAATAGTCTTTTGGGGTAGAAGTTTTTTAAGTACAATTGCGAGATAAGATTAAGATTCAACATTCCATGACCTTCTTGTAGTTCGACAGACTTATTTAAACTCAATGCCAAAATCATTGCAAATTAAAAAAGACGGTATTTTATCTTATTCCTTCAGTCTCGAGGTTCCCGTCATTTTTAATTAAAAATTTATGGCAAGCAGAAGATTTTTGGCACAAATTAAAATATTGTAAAAATCAATCAAATCTACATCGTGGAATATATCCAATAAATTAATAAAACATTACATAACATGCTATTAACACAACTCAGAAATAAACGCAATTCTTAACTTTGTGTACAGGTCTTGAATATGCTTTAATAATGTACAACATTTTGCATAAAAAGAAACTTGATAAATACCTCACTGTTTTCATTTATGCCCCCTCTACCATCGTGTTTATTGCACACACAAAAAGTATGTTGTGTTCACTGTAAAAAATATACAAGGCTCCCCTAATTAGTACAATCCTAAGAGAGGAAGATGGATAAGTTATTGATAGAAGACTCAAGAATCACGATGGAAATAGTGATATGAATGGATAAAAAGGGGCCATTATCTAGTACAATACACCTCACTGTATTAAAGATTCCGTTTGAGAAGACTACTGTTCACTAGGCAACGGTTACAAGTCATCAAAACGAGTGCTGATCCTTCGAAAGAGCTTAATCTGATATTACAGATTAAAGAAAAGGTTAGTGAAACTTTTCATTCCACTGCAGATTAAGAGAAGAAATATTTTAAATTAATCCCTGTCCATAAGGTTTGAATACTGTGCTTGAATACTATACTTGAACTTGAAATAGCCGCCCCCCCTAAAAAAAAAACCTACATCAATATTTCCTGCAATTTTCTACCTTAAGTAGTAAATTTAAACACATACTATAATAAACTCTAACTCCCTAGTGTCATTGGCTAGGGATTCCATTATCCTCCAAAATCCTCCACTCTATGGCAACTCAACAACCAAATATCTGGACTAGACAGTTAGCATGCCCTGGGGCTGCAGTACCGTGTCCTACATAAGTCAGACGATTTCTTGAGTAGGATTTTGGAGGATTTTGAAGGATTTATGACCCTTAGGATTAGTCAACCTTTGACAATAAGTCTACGTGGCAGTCCCCAGAATGTGTTTTTGGGAGGCTGAGTTTGAAAACAATACTGTGCAAATTAAAAAGATATCAACTTACAGATGTCCCACAGGGCTTGTACCTCCAACCCTGTAGTTGGATGACTGTGGTAATATGATATAAGAAGGCCACAAAAATAGTGACATATCTTAGGGGTTCAAGACTAAACCAGAGCACAGAAGCTACTTTTGTTCTTGTTGGGGGCCAGGGCTTCCTTGCACTGGCTGCTGACGACGTTGCTCATGCGGCCATGCTCTCCTCCGCTGGTGTTACTCCCGACGGAATTCTTCTGGTTCTTGTTGTAGGTGTTGTCTCTGGAGGAAGAAGGCTTGTTCGCCTCGGCTTTCTCCTGCGCCTCCTTGGCAAGGAAAACTTTCTCATCTAAATTAAGACAAGTGGCGCGATAAACAAGAGTCAGTGAGGTACACAATTTGAGGAAAAAACAATTCAAATGGATGACAGGTTCATGATACTTTTCTCAAAGTAAGATTTTTCTTCAGGAGCACAAACTTTTGGACAGTGTTACTAGTTTGTTTTGTTCCCCAAAACCAAACAGATTCCTTGACAATTTTCCTTCAAAGCAACTGCTGTGTAGCGGAGACTAAATTGTGATGAGGTTCAGTTACCTGGTAGATTAATCTATAATTGGTAGATTAATCAATAATTTTTAAATTGATAAATAATTTTTATATTGATCAGTAATTGGTAGACTAATCAATAATTGGTAGATTGATCTATAATTGGAAGATTGATCTATATTTGCTGGATTGATCAATAATTGGTAAATTTATCAATAATTGCTAGATTGGTCAGTAATTTGTAGGTTGATCAATAGTTAGTGGATTGGTTGATAATTGTTAGATTGATCTATTAGGAAAAGTATACTACATCATGACTTTATTCAGACTTACCGTAGAGCTGCACATATCAACTTGATCATTCCAATTCAAACTAGCCAACATTTCATTATCTTTTACTTTTCACAATTTTCTCAACTTATTCTCTGCCAATTGAGAGAAAAAGTATCCACCTACTCGACACAGCTCTTGTAAGTTTCCATTTTTGTGAATATTTAATTTTACACTCATGAATTTGTCAGGTGTTTCAAAAAGGCTGGTGCCTTCCCATTAAAAACATTTGAATTGTTAACTTCCAGACAGGGAATTAGACTGGTTCAGATTAGACTAATCATAATATTTTCTTCAAGTAAAAAAAAAAAAGTTGACAATTGGTAAAATGATCAAGTGAAAATCCTTAATCAGCAATGTAAGAATATACATTCAAGCAAGCTGTAATTTATTTGTCAATATTTTTGTTGCTGTATGATAGCCGATTATAGACATACAAGTGTTTAAAACAAATGCAAGCATGGCAAAGACTGTCAGACAAACAGGATTTCCTTATCACTCTGATTTTCATCAAACGTATGCCCAAGTTTATGTTCCTGCAATATCTCAGACTATCTTCATACAAACTTGAATCCTTGATTGTAATTTGTCGATCCATAACAACAATAGTGTGATATCAGCCTATATTGCATGGCCCATATCGCACCCTGTTCTAACTCCGCATATTGCGCTACTTTGAGCTGTGCGTCAAGTTTGCTTGAAGATAAATTCGTTATCACACATGCACTAGTGGCATACAGGAAGAAATAGCACGTTTGCGTCCCATTTCCAGCTCGGCCTGAGATGCAAAAGCGCTAAATTTTCTGTACTCTGCACGTGCTGGCGTGACAACAAAATAACGTTAGCTCATGCCGTCCAGCAATGCATGCTTTGTATTGCATTTTACATGTCTTGGGCAAAGATTTGAGATCAGACAATAATAAGGAAACCCTCTCCTCTGTTAGCAATATTGTAGCAAGATGCATGAATTCTTACCCAAAGTGAACTGTACAACCACAGGTTGCATTTACAGCCATTTACCTCTCTCTATCCAAACACAATTTTATTTCATCCATCATATTTTTGCGAGTTTTAAGTGGACAGTCAAACAACTTGTTAATCCTCCTGGGCCCAATAGAATGGCTCTGCTTACCACTGAATTCTGCGCTGGCATCCATTGAATCATGTGCTTAACAGGGAGCGGTAAGCGCAGATTCTGCGCTAAGCAGAGCTATGAAATCGGACCCTGCTGTCTCACCATTCCATACCATCCACTATGGTTTTAATGTCAGCCTGCACTATGATATCATGTGATGAATGCATCTACACAGCACACTCCTGCCCACAGTTCTGTGCACAGTTGCTCCACCATACACAACCCGTGCACTTGAATGGTTTCAAATGGTGGGTCAACTCGATGGATGAATGTGACCAAGAGTGAGAGGGTTAACCTAATTAACTTAATCAATCTGTAAATCTGCAATCCCATTAGCTGTACCAGCTCATCCTTTGGCCAAGAATCCAGTCACACTTTGACTTTGCGGAGCTAAGCATTGACAGCACTTGCAACATTGAAAATCAAAATCAAACTACGAGCAAAGGGGAGTGTACCCAGATGAACCGGTTACCGTTGGGAGACATGACAGTGGATTAGATGCATGCAAAGAACAAAAACAGGACATGCACAGGCAGAAATTTCAGTGGGTAGTAAAAACTTGGTTTGTTATGATGAGAAATGTTGTCATTCAAAGTGTTGGGTTATTTACGCACTGGAAGAAAGGTGAAATTTTCAATGCAAGCGAGAGATTAATTTCCCACAAATCAATTGAGACAAAAGTTGACTTTGAAAAAAAAAATGTTTATACCAAAATGAATTTCAAGATTTATAAAAATCTACATTCAAAAGTAATATGAAAAGATATTTTTCCCATGTGATGCAAGATAAAATTTTTGAGTTAGAAAATTGCAAAAATAAAATCACAACCGCTGGAATATGGTAAAAAACTGCCTGAATCCCAAGAAACTTCCAAATTTAAAAATCTTAAATAAAAACCGTACCCTTTGAGGAAATTAACATGGTCAAGGAAAACATAAAGAGGGCTAAAAACAAAACCATACTTTCGCCCAAAGAGACTGAATACACCCTAAATAAAATTTTTAAATGTTTTTTACGTCCAACTGGATCTCGGAAGGAAGAGGTAGCTTAAGGACTGGCAAACAATATCTAGGTTTTCAACTTAATTTACTGAAGACATCAATATCAGGGATTTGCTAGACAAAGCTGAAAATGAAAGCACAAACAAAACGAAAATGGACAACATGGAATGCGTTAGTGACATCATCTCTCTTGGAAGGACCTTGCCTCCCTCAGCCCCTCCCCCAAAATCACATTTCTGAATTTGATTTCATTTCAACTTTTGCTAAAAAAGGGTACTATAGATAAAATGAAACTTTCTTCCGAATTAGCTATTCTTTAAATTTCTTTTTAACTGAAATTTGTTTGTAACTTAAGACTCCCAGGAACATCTTGGGAAAAAGACAAAGAAAACTAGTTTGTGAAAAAAAATCCCACATTTTCATGGCATTATTTGTTCAAGAATCTGCTTAAATACTGATTAATCCATAGATTACACAACCTGGGATAAAAACAGCCAGTTCTAGCTCCACACTTGGAGCAAAACGAATTTCCTGCAGCCAAAACCCAAATATATTGCCAGGAATAAAGTATACATTTGACGCATATTTAAAGCCATTTTAAGGAGATTTTACGGGACTGTTTGTCAGTAAGGTGTTTTTTTTTAAACTGGTGTCGGGTGATGGCAGTTGTAATAAAGTTTAGTGGGTGCCCTATGAGCACAGACAGGCAATGACATGATGTGTGTGTGTCAGGAGAAACACTGAATGAAAACATAGAAATGAAATATGGAAAAATGAATGAATGACAGGCAGATTTATATACATGTATATAGGTAGAGGGCGCAGCATGGTTACCACGGTAACCACGTGACCCCTAACTGAATACAGAGAGGGAAGGAAAAAAAAAAAAAAAAAAATTATAGCACTGCAAGATTCTACCTCACACCGTTGGTTGGAGAAAAAGTCCCAAGTTTGTAAACACTTACGGGGTTCTGTTGTTTAGAGTCGGCACGCACTGGCCGTGGTTCGCTTTCTAAACTGCTGATCCACAGGGTGTGAAAAACGACAACAAAAAAAGGGGATAATCGGGAGTCAACATAAAAGTGGTGAAAGTTTATAGACTTAGTCCTACCCTAATCCCCTTGCCAAACATTAAAGAAAATCCCTCTACCATAATGAATGACTTTTTCTTTTATACATGTACACTGTTTAAATTTTAGTTTTTGTCAGCGTCACCCATAGAAATGAAAAATTCACCAGTGGTTTTGAAGCCAAATGAACATAATTGTCGTGACATAAAGTCAGTCAAAGTGACCCAGTTATGGTCCTCTGGCACTCCATCCACATGGTCAGTTTCTTGTGCTCTTATCACAGGAACGGGACTTTCCCTGATGCTTGTTATGCAAGGTTACTATGGAAACCCTCAACGCTACAAACATTTCATGTTTTCATTTTTATGTTTTTGGTAATATGTAATTCGTTTGTCATTTCTGACTGTAATAACGCTAGTTTCCACGGCTTTGGATTATCATAATTTGGTTCTGATTAAAAAAGGTAAAGATTGAAAGAGATGGCAATGAAAATGGGCAGATTCTGTTAAAATAATAATTGACAAGTTTTTCTCTAGTTACTGACAGGGAAGTAGTCCTTGCAGAATTGAAAAGAAATTAATGAAAACTGAATCCAGCATTTGATTACAAATAATCAGAGATGGTTTTCATTTGTACAAACTAAGAACTCAAAGTTGTCTGGCTCAATCTAACTATATTTGATTTCAAATGCATTTCTGTTTTTTTGGTGTGCTTTTTCTTCGAACAAAACAATCTTCACTGACACTTTATCTTATCATAAACAAGAAACTGACAAGGCTGAAGTAAAAAGCAGAATTTGCGTCAGAGGTTGGCGAGTGATCGTGAAGTTATTAGAGTGACATGCTGAGAGAGAGAGATAGAGAGTGACAGAAAAATAGAGAGAGTGAATGAAATCATGCTCTGATTTGCTGATTGTCCTTTCATGCATTGACCTCAGGATGACCTCAAGATGACCCCTGACATACATGGTCTTCCTTGCGTTTCTTTCAGCCAGATTACTGGGAACGAATGTAGTTGACACGGGCCAGCAAGCTCGTTCAATGTTGTGCCATACAAGGATACTGACTGGGGTTGGATTATTTTCTAGCATTTTTTAAAGAAGAGACAAGATGAGAAGTGAAAGAGTTTTAACTGAATGAAGATTTGAGCTGGTTTGAACCAAGGAGAAGTTTAAGGATGATTTCGACAAACAAACAAGTTTTAACAGCTGAAAAGAGACATACTAAGTAGACCAAAAAAATCAATACAAATTTCTTACAAACAGAATAACTGATCAAAGTATTGAAAAGATATTTCGCACTAAACAATTTGTAAAAATCATACTTTTAAAAAAAGTGACGATGTAATTTCATGTTTAAATATTGTCACAAATTTGGTCTCGGGAAGCTTGTTAAAGTTGAAGGGAGCTTTGAACATTTTTAGATTTTACAACATTTAGAAATATGTTTGGAATATAAAAAATAAAAAAAAAAAATATATATTCTGATAAATTTCTATGAAAATAATGATGTACAAGTGATGTACAGATGAGATGTACGTGAACTATTTTTCAAAAGTTATTCATACTGGGAAAAAAATTTTCATCACAGACATCTGTTCATAATTCGGCATTTTGTTAATAAAACCAATTAATAAGATGCAAAATCAGAAGTAAGAAGGACGACATTCCAGTTCAATACTGTTTAAAACAAAAGACTTTAACGGCCAGCCTTCATGCAGCCAGCTGCTAAGAAAGTGCAGAAAGTAGATAGACACATCAGGCATGCAATCAACCATTGCATACTGGTAGTGCGTAGGTAGGAACCAATGCATTCATTTATTTTGTGAATGTGGGTGCGGCAAGGCAACCAAGATGGCGGAGATCATTTATTGCATTCCAGTTGATGATGAGATGATGAGAGAGATCAACGACAACAACGCATGCCTGGAATGGTTGGTGGTGGTGGTGGTGGTGGTGGTGGTGACGAGTGAGACCGTCGTATCGATCTCCAAAGTAACCATGCCATGTGCAGCGGCAGCAGCAGCAGCAGCAGCAGCTAGATAGATGAGTGATGATGAATGATGGTAGTGAAGGTGTCGACTTGATGCATGGAGTGACAGAGAGACACACAGTGGTAGGAGGCATGACGGAGGTCCATCCGAGTTCCCCCTGGGCTTTATTTCTACTCAATCTATCTCACCCTTACGCTCTTTCCCCTTGTTGCTTTCATTATTCTGCATTTTTTTCTCCTGCTTCTCTTTTTCCTCTCGGGCAATGCGCTCGGCCTCCGTATCAGCCAGGGTCTGCCAGTGGCTGCGGTTGTTTTGTACCCCTTGGAACAGCGGTTCCAATTGCGGCATCAAACCGGCTAGATTCTAGGCAACAAAAGAACAAGATGACCGATAGGTATAAACATTTCAATGGCTTCCCCCGGTTTGGATTCTCAGGACTAGCCACAGAGTAACCCTGAAGATCAGTGTGGGCTGTTGATGGTGTTAGAGCTTTAGTAGATGAAAGAAGCCTGCATAGCCTTCCTGGTAGTCAAATATTAACAGCGAGTGTCAGCTTCAGCTCTCCACAACAAACTCCTGCAAAGGTTAAACATTGCCACAACAACAAGCGAACGCATGTTGAGAGAGAAAAAAAATAATGGTTAGTCTGAATCAATGTGAACTGTGTTAATACGAAATGGAATGGATTGAGAGAAAATTGCCTAACCCTCGGGAATTCTGCCCTCGGACATGGCCAGCCAGTTGTCACGATTACGTTTAACGCCATCATAGAGCGGAGTCAATCCTGACCAGGTTTCAGCAAAGATCTGGTGTGTAGAAAGATGGAGACATAGAGAGAAACCAATGCCAAATGCAAAAAGAAAACTTAAAATGGTTAAGTGCGGCAGGCATAATAGATGTGCAAACAAATGTCCCACAGTACCCATTTGTACCCACTGTAAATGTCAAATAATATAAAAAAAACAATAGATATAATTTTTCTTAGAATGTAGGGACAGTTGAATGTTTTTGAACTTCCAAATTCATCAACCTTGCTTTAAAGGGGCAATGTCATCATAATCAAAGCAAGCCTATCGCTGTACATTGAATTATGAACTCTCGCCCAGTTACTTCACGCGCAAACCTTCCCTCAAACCTAGTTTTTGCCTTATAGACCAGCATCGCATCAATGAATCCAACTTACATCTTGGGAAGTAACTAGGTGAGAGTTAATTATCAGCCACAGGCCTGCAGTGATCATGACGACACAGCCCCCTTGATATCACAAGGTCTCTGCCTAACTGGACGCTTTACCCAACTGGGGGCTTTGCCCAACTGGGAGCTTTACCGAACCGATTTTCTTTTTGCTAATAACTGGTTGATAAAATGTAATGGATGGACTGGAACTATGTGGTGTGTGAATGGAAGGCATTATAAGTGGACTAGGTGGGGGTGAAGGGAGAAGGGGGAATGTGAAGGAATATGAGCACAATGGGACGGGGAACAAAACTTGGTTGATCCGTGCTTACTTCAGAAGAAAGAATTGTGAACGCTAAGCCTTCTTGTTTGTGAGTGGTGTCTACACATAAATTCAAAATCATA
>CM021536.1:1311874-1324642 GCA_010994315.2 Pisaster ochraceus
AAAAAAAAAAAAAAAAAAAAAAAGCTAAACATTCTCAGGGAAGATGTTTATCCGACCTTGTACATCGCCTTTAAGGTGGGAACGACAGGGTGTTTGAAAGCCGGCCACATTTCAAGCACCTCACCGCCCCATACGGAAATCATCGCGCACAAAAGCGAGTACAAATAGACGTGGTTTCCTTTTGTGTGGGTCATCACCAAAAAGGCATTCAACATCATTTACATGCGTTCCAATGTGTTTACCCCACCCTTATACAGCCACATGAGGGGATAGGTATCACCGGAATACCCCCCCCCCTCCCCGCCGCCTCATCTTATCAAGCACGTACGTGGATGTCTGCACTAGTGTAGAAATGGTCTTCCGACTCCAGTCTGGATACACTTGGATGATAATGGCAAGCAAGGCGATGTTGAGTACTTTACCACGTTTGGCTGACAGAGAAAAATGCGTCTGAGGCACACATCTTCACGGCTCAGAATAATCCAATCTTCAGCATTGCCGTGATGTCAAGCATCGTCTTCTCTTTTCTTTTCTTTTTTTCTTGGCTCAAAGATGCAGCGTCTCGATTTCGACAAAATTTCTCTTTCAAAGTCTTTTTCTTTTTGTCAACTTGGTTTAAATGGGAAAACATATCCTAACACATGGAAATATTTTCTTACAGATTCCCCCTCCCCCTCCCCAATGATATGAAAGTTTAACTTTTCGTAAAAAGCTTTGTCAAAAGGTCAAATAAACAGTTCAAATTTCATAAAAAATATATATATAATTAGTACATATCTCTCAATGGAGTTGTTCATGTAAAATTGCAGGGGTTCACAACTTTCAAAACAAATGTGGAGGATAAAGTACCGTGTTGTATGGCACAAGGATTATAGTATGAGGCAAACATTGATAATTGTCAAACACCAGCATCCACACTTTGTGTAACCCAGAAAGCAAAAAACTAGGGCTGGTGGTCAAGGAGAACTGAAACCTACTGGTAACGGACAGGGGCCTTTTTGTCTGAAAAGAGCCCTATTGTTTGAGCTCAATCAGTCACAAGAAAATAGTGACAAACCCAATCACTGTTTCCAAAAGCTGGATTTGAGAATCATGAGATCAAAAGGAATCGTTTTACTCATTTCTATAAAAATATAGCATTTCAGGCAAAAAATATTGCAAGGGAAGTTTTTCCAACATGACCATCTTGATACCATGTAAGTTATATGTAAATCTGTGAGCATTTATATGTTCAATCTCACCAATCTTTTTATTTAGCCTTCGAGAAAGACGCCGCTAGAGTCGAAACGCCACAAACTATTTATTTGCATTCTTACAAATGTTATGCACAACCTAGCATTAACTTACTTTCAAGCCAGAATGCTAAAATGCAAGACAAAAACAACTAAATCAATCAATCAAACTATGAAACTGCTCAACAAAGCTTGACGCCGACGTTGAAACATCTCATTCTTAATAACATCCTCTCTACTCTCCACAAAGAAGCATTCCAAGAAGCAACTTTGAACAATTCTGCTCGTAGGTATCTTTAAGCAACAGGGGAGGCTTATTAGGGGATCCTGAGACCCTAGTCAACTCACTTCAGTCAAGCTTCAATTAATGGTCATTACAAAACGAGAACAATCACTGCTAAGACAAACAAAAGAGCGCTGGGATTATGAACACCAAGTTAAACTGTTTCTCTGCAATTATAGACGCTATTTATTTCATATTCCTTGCTAAGTGAATAGGGCATGTTAATCACAAACCACAACTGTGGAATAATTGCTAAATGGGCATTTTCAAACCAAATTGGTCACTTCTTCAACATTACTTCAAACAAATTTCTGCTGAAGTTTTATTTTTAAGTTTATAGGACCTGCTTGTAAATTCACACAGCCTTTTTAAGGTATCAGACTGCCAAAAATCGGTGTTCATTTTGGTTTGGTAATAAAGGGAAACGTTATGACTGCTTTCACAATTTCTTTAATTTTCTGTGAACGATTCAATTAAACGCCACGCGTAAAACATTATCTGACCACTTTATTTGTTGAATTGTTCCTCTCGTCCTGAAGTCTTATTCCCACTTTTCAGTTTCCATTCTCAGCATTAAGTCTGATTTCAAAATGTAACAAAGTCTTTTTAAATTTAATTATTCCAGTGAAATCAACACTGAGCAAGCATTTCAAATCAAAGCCCATCTCCACAAACTATCAGTTACATATTCAGTTACATATTCTAGAGGGCATATGCTTCGGAGGTAAGTAGCCAATCTCCATTTATTTGTTCAGATTTCTCCCCAGTGTTTTCTCGCATTCAGCTGGTTGGATACACACGCTCACACACACACACACCCACAAAAGTCCCCTTGGAAAATTCCCAATCCAGTAAGCGTTGAAGCTCTGATACCGATTAATTGAAATCTCGTTGTAGTACTCGTGCCCGGATGATCGTGTTCCTATTTCTGAATTCCCCCCCCCCCGAACGCTATCGAATATTGACTGTCTGCTCCTTTGGTCATCAGGCATGCCTTCAAGGAGTCATAAACCACAGCTGGCTTTCCATCGGTTTCAACACCTAATCATGGAGTCGTCATAAATAAATATAATGAACTTTAACATTTGTCAACTTAAAGTCGTGACAAATAGGATGATGGTTTTTTTCTTCCGTATAATGGGTTTTTGTTGTTTTTGTGTCCCCTGTCTAGTTTCCTGGGGTTCAAGTATCTGATGAACGAAGTCCGTGGGTTTAAGTCCTCGTGACTACTGATGATTGCCAGAATAAATAGCAACAACTAGACGGACCGTTTTTTCTTTTTCCCCCGAAAATAATGGAAGCTGTTTCTGTTTGGCTGGAGTGCTATCACTTGATTCTTACTTCATATAATAATATTAGAGTCTTATTTAGTGCATGCATCACCAATAAGGTGCTCAAGGCGCTCGAACAAAGAGAAACACTTTTAAGACAGGTTTTAAAGTTTTAATGATTTATGAGATCAATTTATGCAGCCCCAGGTTTTACAAGGTGCTGCAGTGAAGACAACATTTCAAAATTTTACCTCAAGCAATCTAAGACTGTTACAGCTTTTCATTACAAAAGAATTGGTATTTGTCAGACTGGATAGAGAATGTAAACTGTGTACGGAAATCATTAACATGTAAGTGTCAATACTCTAGAAATAATAGAGACAGTCATGTTTTAGGGGCCATCCAAAATTTCGATGCAAAGGGTATGACCAGAGGACAAGGTTGAAGACCTCATCAGCTCTCTGTACGACCTGACCAAATGTTGACAACTTTCGAGGTTCTCTATTATTTTGGTATATTAAGCAAGAATTGTTAATGTAGCACTTTCAGACATGAGCCCGGTCCATACTTCACACAAAGGTGAATGCGAAACGAAATACGTGACAAAAATAATTAGTACGCGCCGTTTTCTAATTGTGGTACAGGAAATTTACCTCGCTTTCCCAATTCGCGTGAACCGAGTTTAGCTAGGTACAAAAACCAGTATGGGCTTTTGTAGAACCATCTGATGAAGTAGTTGTTACTATTCTTGTTTAACCCTGGAAATCACCGTTAAATCACACACTTCTACTTTCTGAAGTGGCCTCTTACTCCAAAACTCATATTTCCAATTAAGACTGAAACTTTTCCAAAATATTCCAGCTACCCTAGTATCTCTGTAAATTGTGATTTGTACATCCCCAACTCTGCTTGAAAGAAATAATGCAGTCAGTTGAATTACGCCTGTTATATGTACTGTGCTTTACTAAATAAACAGGTGCGTAGTTTTCTGACAATTCAGTATCATGGTCACCTAGTGTCATGGCTGAGTGGTCTTATGCACCAGATTCAAAATTTGGTGGCCAAGTCATCAGGGTGGTTTGAATCCCAGCCGTGTCACTTATGTCCCTGAGCAAGACACAACAAATACATTTACAATGGTTTTTCTTCACCCAATCAATCAATTTAAAATGCTCATTTTGTAAATGTTATGTTCTTCTCATTTATCAAGTCACAACCGAATGGGTTGATTGGTTTTACAGCTCAGGAACAGTATGCTAAAAAAAAAATTCCAATGAAAAATTGGATTTATTCATATGTATGACTTGACGCCTTACATAGTTGAGTTGAAATAGGGTGTTTAATCTTGTCCTGGCTATTCTGTCAGGTGCCTTTTTGTGTGTGTTTTCTAGGAAGAAGAGGTGCTCTTTCTTGGATCAGTTAATTTATTTTTATTTTTATTTTTTTTCTTATTTATATTTTTAGCCTTTGAGAAAGACTCTGCTAGAGTGGAAACACGAAGCAGTTATTAGAGTTATTTTATTCTCAACATTTTGACTTGTGTGATCTGGTCAAGGATCGTTTATACAGTTTGGAACCCTTGAAAGTACGGACCCACTTCCCTACAATCTCCCCCTTTGGGAGACACAGAATAATCTTGTTCTTGTCTAAATGCATTTTTCGATTTCAACAGCGTAACATGACCGCGGGGTGAAGTGACTATTTATCAATACTAAAATAATATCGTTCTCGGTGAAGAAAATAAATAATACGCTCACAGAAATTGATGGACAGAAAGGGTTCTTTTTTTTTGGTCTGGATTTGCCAAGGAGCCAGAGGGAAGTGAGTGGGTACATGATAAAGCTCAGGAAAGCTATTAAGCACAGCTTTCTGAAGAGGTTACTCTCCGCAGTTAAGATGTCAGAAAGGTGCTTGCCAATGGGTTTGCGCCGAGTAAGCACTTTAGTGCGTTGGCTGAAACAGTGTGACATTTGCGCAAGGTACGTTTGCGTTTACTTGTGCACAAAGTGAAGAAAACCTAAACTGACTTCTTCTTTGACTCTGACGAGATCCTACATAATGGTTCTTATCAATCTTCCCCAGGCAGGAAGGGGGCGGATTGGCTAATTCACGGCACACCCTAAATTCTTCTTGTTTATGGGGAAAGGAACTACACTCACCTGGGCTGTTTAATCTCCTCTTTATTTTGGCAATGGAGGTCAAAGGCTTTGCTGAAACCGGCGTGGAATTCCTGAGCAAGAAAATAACATAAGAATATAGGTTTGGGAGGAGGAAAGGAGACAGATATGACAACAATCTTGATTTAAAAATGTGCTTTACAATCAAAAGTTTGCTCAAGTAAAAAGAAAGTATCAAAATGGAACAGTAAAATTGGTTAGAATTGTGATTATTGAACCTTCCATAAAACTGAAATAATTCAGTTATTTGAAACCCTGATTTTTAAAGATGCACAGACAATCCCTTGCATTTCTGTTATTGAACAAACCAAGCTTTCGGGGGGACATCTACTTTCCCAAAAATAGGTACATTCCTTCAAAGGTAGGGTCATAATTTGGTAATGACCCCCCCCCCCAAAAAAAAAGGGAGGGGTAAACCAAAATTGTGTCATGTTTTTTTCCAAAAGCCCACTAGTTATAAAATGGTAATGGTAGTAAACATCCTGTGAATTTGTTTTGTCTGAAATGCCCCGATTGATTAGAAACCAATAAAAATTTGTCAAAAAATTGGAATCTGCAAAGATCACCCAAAGGCTATCTGTTTGAGATTTGAATTTCTGAGGTGTCTGCTTGTGAATGCCGAGGCCAGAGATGCGGCTGGTGTCCACTGCCACCTTGCATAAAATGGATGGATTAGACATTCTTGATGAAAATACAGTGATAGTTTTTTAATGTTTTTCTCAGTAAGTGGGCATTGTATTCAACTGAAACTTTCACAGGCGACTTTTATTGTGTCTTTCTAAATAAAATAAAAATACCTGCAAATCAGCATTAAGTTGACAAAAACCAAATAATAACCCTACCTTTATTACTAGATTTGTTTGTACAATTTGTGTAAATTTGCTGTTCCTTACTGAAGCTGTCTGAAACCAACATTTCTTCAATTTCTTTTTCAGATTTAAACGCAGACATAAAGATGCTGTTAATTTATTTAGAATCCGGCCAATTCCACTCAATCAGAAGGGACGGGTGGACTGTGCTTGTTTAATCAGTAACTTGATTAATACTTGAGGTGTTGCTACACATGGTCGGCATACTGATGATGTAAGAGTTTGCCTGCAGCCCCGCAGCGGATTTCCACCATCGCAGAAACTGTCCGCATCTTCACCGGTTAAGGTAGACATCCCTTGCCCGGGATATTAAAAACGCTCAAGCCCCTTGTAAGTGAGTTGGACAAACAGGGCCTTGTGGCGTTATTATTACTAGCGCACGGTGTTAAGCACTGGGTTCTTAGCTAGCCCACTTTTTCCCCGGTGGGCTTGTGGGGGTTACAGTGTCACATATTCATTTCCCTGGCTGGTGTTACGGAGGGGATCTCCGGGCGAAGCAGGCCAACAATGTTCACAAGAGAGTAAACCATGAGAAGAAACCCCTTGTGTAATTGTTAGACCCAAAACAGTGGGCCATCGTTGCTCTAAGGCAAGTGCAAAACACTTCAGCAGTACACAGTGTACAGCAATAACATTCAATGTGCCATTTAATTACAACCATTCTTCGGGCTCTGTTTTTTTTTTTTTTCTTGTTTTTTTTTTTCTTCTTTTCTTCTTCTTCTTTTTCAATTCTCGCTGACTTTTCATGTGCCAGTTCATGCGAGAATTATCCTCCATGATGGAGTTAAGCCCATAGTAAGTTCAGAAAAGTCTTGCATTATGTATTGGTTTAAAGTATTTATAGGCTTTGGATGAAGTCGAAGATTCAGCTAAAACTTGGAAGTACAATTTCAGACGCATTCCCGAAAAAACGAAACAAGCAGTAAAAAGTTTGTTTAACTTTGCCTTTCTTTCTTCCTGCCCATAAATACTCAAAACAATCACCAAAGAGAGCTTTTGCTGCAACAAATGTAATTCAGAAAGGACGTTTTAAACTTCCACTCCATTGATTTAATTTTGATTAATCAGTTTTGTGTAAAGATGCTATCACTTTATAAATTCATTTTGTGAACATCCTTTTTTTTTTTACTTTGAATCTCATATTTTTAAAAAATTTTACTTGAACTTTTATCGCTACACTTGTCATTTTAACAGTGAAAACTCAAGGAACATTGAGTAATAAGATACAAAAAATGTAGGTTGTACAAATTTTGAATTCGTAAAGTGACATCTGCTGTGACTGTTTTTTAAGTTTTATGATAATTTTAGGAGTGCATGTTTTTTTTTCCGGAAATGACCCAGGCTTGACTAAATGAAGATAAACAACTCTATTCTCAGAACCATTGAAATCTCGAAAACAAATGATTTAAATTAGTTTTCTAGGGCCATGGGGCTTAGGCAGTGACCCAATTAAAACTATTTTTCCAAGCAGCATACAGTGTTCATAATTGTTTATTTTTTTATAGTTTTTTTCATTAGTGTCTCGATCAATATGGGCGGGGAAGAGAAGGGGTAAATTGGGAAGATATTGTCTGTATAAGATAGGATATGTTGATGCCTAAGGAATGTATGGATTACGAAGGGTGTACTGCTGACACATCATTTATTTTACACTCACGGCAAGATGGCCCGACTGATTTAATTAATTTTGCAAGTCACAAGAGAAGCAGGATTCTACTGGTTCGGATCAGGTATCCCCTTTGCTACCGACTCTCAAGAATTAGTCCTCGACAATTTGTCAAGACATTCTTTCTTTTTCCTTTCTCTTTTTGGGGAAAGAATAAGAAAGGGTGGTTGGGTACTGTCCCTAAAATGGTTTGGATGCATGACTTTGGATAAAATATAGCTTTCTTTTATACTTGAAGCCAAGAGCTAGACTATAAACTAAAAGAATTTGCGTATTAAGTTTGCATCTAGTGCCATATATTTAGAAGATATAAGAATGATCTTACAAGGTCATTCCAAGGTTACCCAAAGGTCATACCAACCAGCACAACCTTTCAAGGTCATACCCACCAGATGAGCAAAACAAGGTCATACTTATTGGTGAGACATTTTGGTTTAACTTTTTTATGCCAAAGCTAGCAGGACAAAAATAAAAGGTCATATCTAGTGGTAAATACTTTACGAGGTTGGATCTTGAGGGTGAGGGTTTAACAAGATCATAGCCAGTGATGTGACCTTCATATTTTGCAGTGAATCAACTGATGTAAACTTTTACAGTCATGTCAAATTAATTCAACCTTACATGGTCCTAGCTTGAGATCTGACTGTGCAAGGTTGCATAAAAACTGAATTTGTGATCTGACCCCAAAAGGTCATTTCAATGTCAGTCACTTCAAGTGACACCCCTACACAAGGTCGTATCTGGTGATATGAACTTTCCACACTGATGCAATCATTCATTGAACAGCAGCACATGGATACACTCTGATTAACAAAATACAGCATAAGTAGAGAAAGTGTTAGAGAAACAGCACACTTGTAAAAGAATAGGAATGAAAATTGACAAAAAGACAAAACTATCAATCAACCCAAGAAATGGAAGTTGCAGAATTGTTAGAAAATATGATGTTATTTATCAGAATTCAGGAGGTAGCCAGATTCCGAGTTAGTATGGCGAGGAACAAAGTTCAAAGGTTAAAAACACCACCATGCATTGAGGGAGCTCCACATTATTACAACACACCCCGGTGAATTAAAAGAGTCTATGATTTCCTCCGATAGAAGTTAGCATGGGTTAGAAATATTCATTGCCGTAAGAACAAACCAAAAACAGACGCGTAAAACAGCCCTCGTCTGATGCCGTTCCTGCAGTGAACAATCATCCTTGGAAATAAATTCAACATGTAACAACAAAGAGAAATGAAAACACAACGCTTCAGTTTAAGGAGTAAAAACTGCGGAATTGTTAATCTACAACATTTCATTTGGTTTTAATGACTTTAAAAAAAAACATAGAATGTAATCAATCAACTCTTCATGATTAGGAATTTGTGAAAAGTAAATTACAGTCCTGTTCCCGTTTCCCCGAAAGCAGATTCTACACCGGTGAAAACGAATGTATGCATATGATGAAAGAATACTTCTACTGATGGGGTACAAAAATGTTAGGAATGTTTTAATAAGCGATGCAGTCGATTCTTTAGAATAAAAATCAACTTGTCTGAAACACTCCACATATCTCACAAGTTTCCCACCAACATCATCTTTTTTTTTCCTTCTTTGACTCTCACATTCAAACAAACAAACACAAAGTTTATTATTTCGATTATCACAATGAGGGGAAATAGAAATAAAACAGTCAAACTGGTCAGAAAATTCTGAACACTACTAAGGGAGAAGAACAGCACATTGGAAACTCAAAAAATGGACGATTTTGGAAATTGGGCTTGCACAATCAATTTGAAGACATTTATGGTAAAGATTCAACTGAAGTATGTAACATAGGAATCCCTGTATGCAAGTCACATTCATTCCTTATTAATACAAACAAAACATGAGGTACGTTACAAGGAATTCTTTCAAATATTCCTTTAACAATTTGAGGTTTTATATCAAAATCATTCATATCATGCGTGTTAGTTCATATCATCAAAATAAATCAAATTTCATTAGCTTGATAAAGTTTTGTCAAAAACAAACCATGCGCTGTTTCTGGACATGTCTACATGCAAAATGAAGCAGTCATGAAGAAAAAAACCATATAAGGAGCAGGAATGATTAAAGAGAGCAGAACCCAAAATAAAATTGGAATGTAGTCAAGCATGCGTAATGTTCTGACCAGAGGAGCGCAATGAAATTCTTAATTGAATGGCAAAATGGAAATCAAAAAATAGAAAAGTAAAAATAAAGTCAAGTCTGGAAGTTTCCTTCGACTGGATCTCTTTTATCCATTGCAAACGGGGATTTATTTATGTTTATTAAGCTCGGTTTGTTTCCCTAAGCCGGGGAAAAAAGGCAGAGGTGTGAAGTTCAATCTTGTCGGTAACTCACGGCTCCGGTTTTTTCCCCCCTCTTCTTTTCTATTCTATTCAAAGATATCAGAGATATGCGGCCTTCCCCAGAATAAGACAAAAGAGCTGCTGTGGGACTGATGGGGACTTCTTTGACAAGGATAAGGACGTGGCCTTCCAGTCTTATGAAATGGTGTCACAGTAGCTAGGAGGCAGGTCTATTAACCCCGATTCTCGCTTTTAAATCTGAAATTTGAATATATCATTGTCAAGTCGATTCATGATCCAAACTGCTGCCAATTGTGACATGTGCTCGCATCAAAAAGCTGGCATATGTAAGAAAACACTGCTGTATTCTAAAAACGGGCTTTAATATTTGAATAATTAGGAGCAACATGTCTCTACTGGCGCTGTAGGGCTTCAGAACGGTACCAGGGAGGTAAGGGTGGGGGAGGGACAAGGGGGTAACTTTCCAGACTTGACTCATCAAAGCATGCAGCAGTGAATATTTACCTTTGTCAAGTCGAGATCTGCATTGCTTTTGATGGAGACTGGTGATTCAAGTGCCTTCTTGGGGCCCTGGCCTACACTGAGCACATTTGGAAAGGCCTGCACGTCAAAGAGAGTGCAGCAGGGAAAGGACACAGACAGACAGACAGACACAGACCGGGACAAACAAGTGTAGGAAGAATACAGCAAAACAGAGACAACAGATAAAAACAATTAGCATGATAAGCATATGTGTTTGGGGGTGATTAACATGTTAAGATTTGCATTGATCAGACAAAACACAAAAAAATTCAAAAGTGGTGCAGTGCAAAGCAAAAAATGAAGTGCATTTTGTGTGTGAAGGCAACATAAAATGTGTACAAAAAGAATGTGACAGAAAGTATTGGTGATGACAATGGTTATCGCAAATCATTACGCGTAATGCAGTTGGGATGAAGGAAGTGGTGAAGAATTTATACATAAGAAGGGAACAAGAGAGGGAGCATGAATCAAGAAAAGAAATTATCCGAAGATAAAGACATTGTTTCAAGACGCACAGTAAAGAGCAACATAGAGAAAGATTGTCAAGATAGGGAAGATTGCGGGACATTGCAGTTTATATGCAGATCACAGAATAAAAAAATGGCGGCACAACAGGCAGCCCAAACGACATACGAAGACATGTGGACAAGATCAGACGTGATGAGAGAGAAGACAGGTTGGGTTGGAATGTGAAGAGGACGTGATTATCAAACCACGATCAAACGACGATGAGTACCAAACACCACAGCGGAACAATTAAACGAGATGAGAGAACGAGGACAAGGGAAACGGGTAAAGAGAGAAAAGAAGAGATGGGAGGAAGGTGCAAAGATCAAGCTGAGTGAAACTGTGCGAGCCCTTCTTTATCTTCAAGGGGCTGTCATAAAATAATCGCTCTTTGAATTAAAGCATCATCCCCGTAAGCCACTTAACTCACTCCCTTAAATTATCGCAAACGTCAAAGTGAAAGTGGTTTTCTCAGCATTGCACACAAAGCGCAGAAAAATTGACAAATAAAATCTGTTGAAAAAATCTTTTTTGCGCAGAGTTATTGGCGTATTGATTTTGTTGTTAGCAGAGGCCACCTGCTTGATGCGATAACAAATAAATAAAAGGAAAACGGGTCAATGCAATGACCAAAATAGACTTAGTGATCGAGATCACTCCAGAAGATGAAGTTAAAAAAAAAGAAACCACTCCAAAGTTGTCATGAGTACCAGTTGGAAAAACATATTTTACAAAAATAACAACCCAAAGAACACTTTACCAAGGTGGCCTGCCAACAGCAGCCATTAGAATCCCATTGCATTTCAATTTCAAAATAAGTTTTTCGGTCTCTCTGGACACTACTTTATGATCACCAGAATAGTGTCAGCTTACAAAAGCACGGGAATATTGACATAAAAAACACTTTGGGAGCATCCCTGTCCCAGTACAGGTTTTGAGTCCGTGTGAAATTCCTGATGTTTGTGTAAAGGAACCCGTACATTGTGCTGACAATTTGGGATGAGCTCATCGTTCCAAATCAACACTCTGGTAAGTTTCACTGACAGAAAGCATCGTTTCAAGACATTTTGGGATGGTTTTTCATTGTTGTTGTTGTTGCTGTTGCTGTTGTTGTTGTTGTTGTTGTTGTTGGTGACACCATGGCGTCCATGTTGTCAGATGATGATTAAGTGATTGTGATCGACATGGCTGCATGTGACAGTGCAACAGTGGCATGGTGCATGTGCGATGTGCTCATTCAATGACTTGCATTCTACCAACACACTGATATAAAATGCACACATTACTAGAGAAAACAAAACAAATACACTATTTGTCCATTCTATCGTCACACAGCATACAGTCCTAATCAACAGTTTCACAGACTATGAATGAGAAATGAGATGAAAGTGGTAAGGCAGATGCCCCTGAGTGAGTTACACAAGTGATCTTCAAGACATACACATAATCTTATCTCTACCTCATCGCAACATTTCTCTCCGTTTCATACAATCACATTGCACACTAAGATTTATATTTTGTAGCGATAAGATCGTTACATGACGTGTGACACAAATTCCCTTTGACATGGAGAACAGACCAGTTACATATGATGTCAGCTCAAACAGCGCCCCCTCTGTGGTCAAAGAACCACCTCTCATCAGTTAATATGTACGTGGCGTATACACACATGCGTGTTACTATTGTTTGACCCCAGCGTTTACCTAAGCGATGGCGGTATATGCAAGAGGTCTACGAAGGTTACAAATTAAGATCACAGCACAGTACTCCCTAACCGGATTCTTTGTTCATGTGATTATGGCACCGCAGTTTAACTATTCAAGTAGAAGGGAAATGTAAATTTCAAATCTTTTAGGGAGGCACCAGGGCAATGACCAGGGGCATGGAGGCGATGGGTAACTTT
>CM021536.1:1338791-1356737 GCA_010994315.2 Pisaster ochraceus
GGGAAACTGACTGGATAAATTTTACTTAATTTTTGTTGAACAAATACAAACTGACAGGCTTGTGGTTTTGTTATAATGTTACTTGTTTCCACTGTTGGCAAGCTAATATTTAAGTATCAAAAACGTAATTACACTGAATTTGTACAATATAAATAAAACTGTTGAGAGACTATAATTTGTACATTGAATACCATTTCACAATTTACCTATATTGGAGAATGTTTACAGATGAACTAATTTCTGCTTTGGTTGGATGGATTGAGGATGAAGTAGCCTTTTTGCTGAAATTGAAACCTGCCCTTTAAAATGTATCTCCTTACAGACCTTGGATGGCGAATCAATGACAGTGATTATTATTGTGACAAACATAACACACAGGTGGGCAAAGATAATTAATTTTCTTTGTCAAAAAAAGCTTCACTCGCAACATGGAATTAAGGAAGGGAAATTACTCCAAATTGGACTTGTGAAATTTAATTGCATTACAGTCTGGAAATGTTTCTGACCAAATTACTTGATGTTTTCATGAAGGAATCTTTTCTTGGTGAGTATGAAATATTGATTAATCTTCAATCTGGGTAATCAGAAGGTTTAAGAGTAGGTTTCTCTTGAAAAGCGTAAACCGAACAAAAGAACACTTCACCGAGACGCTGATGATGCAAATTGCAAAGGAAAAACGGTTTACATCCTGTTACGTAGAAATTGTCAAAACAGAAAGTACAACACACCAACTCAGTCTTAATCCAAGGAAGTGGTCATGGGTAATTACAGTAAAGTTCCCCGTTTACACTGTCTTCAGTTTTTAATTATCTCATTTAACTGATTGCATCATAATTAACCTCTTTAATGTCTTGTTTGCTTAACAATTTTGTGCGTGAATGCCTAAACATCTATTTCTAGTCTGCAGAATCTATTCTAATTGCAAAAAGTTCCAACACTGATTTTTGTTGAATGCTGCGGTCACATTTTTAACAATATATAATCTTTAGTTACAGGTAAGTGAGACAGGGATAATAGATCTGTCTAGCTCTCTCTTATTCTCTTGGTGGGTGTTCCCAAAAAGAATACAGCCATCTCATGATGATGATGTCTTTTTTTTAATATAAGGTGCAATTACAAAAATATTGACGTTTGGCTGTCGGGAATAGATTTTTGTCTCTCTCAAGGTGATCCTAGATTAATAATGTAGACAAATTACAGATGTGATGCAGAGTGCTGCAAGGCTGTATTTATGAAGTCTGACTACAGAGAGGTAAGCTGAACACTTTTTTAATATATAGCACGCCCTGATATATTGGGGGCCATCTGCAATAAGGCCAACTCCATCATATAAGGAAGCCGAGGTTTAACTCCAAAACGTCTGAATGTTTTTCATCTTATTAAATCGAGGATGCTTGGCCGTTACATGTAACAATCTCAAGCTTAGGTTTACAGCCACAGTTCACCTCAAAAGTGTACAGAATTCTCTCCAGGGAAATCAACACAAGGCACCGTTGCCAGGTTGCTTAGTGATCCTTAACAATCGTTAGCCGAGTGTTTCAACCCATTAACGAATATCATCTTGAAGTATTGACCAATATTTCGAAACGTCTGTGCCTTTTCTTGTCTTTTTTTCTCAAGTGCCTGGCGCTTTGCAGTACATTGCACATGGAGGCTAATAGAGGGAATATGTTTGTATAATTTATGTAATTTAGCTTGACTAATACACACCAAGGCCTCATAAATCATAACACAATTAATTTTAAAAGGTTTCTGTGCTACATACATTAAGCGTTTTCACACATCGATGTACTTTTCTTCAGAAAAACATGCAGTGTAATCAATCAGCACACCCTCTTTACCATCAAGGCCAACGGAGATTGTATTTTTGTTTTTTTGATAATTGTAAAAACAAAACATTTTCAGTGACATTAAGAGAAGATGACATTTTGACCAAGGGGGGGGGGATCTACAAGACCACAGGGCTTGTAGCTCAAAGTTGTCACTAGACAAGGGGAAAAAAAGGGGAAAAGACTACAATAACAGAATCCAAATGACAATAAATTATCTATGCAGTTTAACATAAAAAAATGTTTATAATTTGACAAGTACTGAGAAAAGATTTATAATCTCATTTGTATCATGGGTAAGTATTCTTCAACAATCAATAGAACTATACCAGACTGAATGTCAACATTTGAACGCAAACAAAAGACCACCGGACTTGTCCGGTCATGACTTTACTGGCCCATTGCCTAAAATTACAGGCCTCGGGCCAGTGGTTCAGTGTGAAATTTGAGCCCTGGATATATTACACAGTAAAGTATTATTACTCAATTGAAAAACACAAGACAGGCAAATAAGTCCGGTCTCAGTGACCCAATGCTACAATCACTGGCACTGAGCCTGCGGTCTATGGTCAATTTTGAGCCCTGTTTTCAGCATTATTAACAGCTTGGAATTAAACAAACTAAAGGTAGTACAGTAGGTAAGGATGATTGTCCCTTGGTTTGTGGTCTTCAGACTTAAGAATGTAAATATAATGATGTCATACAATATTTGGGGGTTCCCCATATATTGGTTTCACTAATCCTCCTTCATTTGAAAGTGAATCTGGGCCCGTTTTCAAATAACATCCACGCAAAAATAAGTGAGACTAAGAAGTAACTATAAATTGTAAACTTGCTGGTACATTCACGGGCAAATCTCTTTCGGAAGGAGTGTTGACTCTGAAAAGAGCTGATGTAGTCGCATCTCAACAGTATACATGTACTCTGCTCGTCTTCAGGTGAATGCTGGACTGCTGATGATGATGCAGCTTAAGTAGAGCTAGAGGGACGAACTCTCCAACTGTTGAGACCACACCGGCTCTTTCAGAGCCAACACTCTTCCCAAAAGAGATTTTACCCATGGTTGTACCCGCAAGTTTACTATTTATAGACACTTCTTATTTTCCATACCATGCAAAGCTTAAAACATCACTTATAAGTGAGAGTCATTAACACAATTTAGAACTGTCCAGTGGGTAGTTTGGTTCTTCTACCAAAGTTAAATAATATACGTTGTCCCATCCACTTTCTGTCAAAAAGCAGCCATTTCACTTTCATGCATTCTTATTTAAGCGACTTTGCCTCTTCGGTTGAAACAGTTCATCAATTTCACTTTTTGCGAACTTTAACAAAAAACTACAGACTTCGTTATTCCTTTGCTTCTTTCTTCACTGGCTCAAGTAAGGGAAAACAAAGGATTTATAGATTGGGCAAACTCAAGATGTGTTTTTTATTCTGCATTTGTGGGGTTTTTTTTACATCTAGCTGATGGCATGCCAGGTATCTGAGGATAAGTAGGATTTGAAACTTTGCATGGTGGAAGTATAACTATGTAAGGCTTGCGGTAACACCATGTGGAAATCTCTTTTGAGTAGTGTTGGTTCTGAAAAGAACCGGTGGTTAACGACTCAACCTTTCGATCAGTATGCTCTGATCGTCTTCAGGAGAATGCTGAGGAAATCTGAGGATGTACTTTGGGGCTGTGGTCATCCATTTCTTCACAGATTCTTCAGTTTCAACTGGTATTATAGCAATCGTTGTTGAAGAGAACCAGGAAGTACTTCTTGAATAAGTGAACCATTTTCATACATTTTTATTAATTAAAGGAGAGGCCACATTAATTAACCATCATCAAAGCCTCATCTCAGCTGCCAACTCCCTCAAATGCCCGCTGTGGAAAGCTGGTGCAAATTTGAATACTGTTTGATTGGACTGTTTAATTGAACGATTACCTTTTTATTCCTATGATGATGCAAGAGAACATTTGTCTACACATCGAGTGAAATTGAGTGACTGTTTCGAGGAGCTGTCGATCCGCACAAAACGCAACATGCAAATTGGCGAAAATGACTAAGAAAACTCATACACAAAGAGAATTTTAATTTTAAAACAAAAAGGAAATGTGTGTATTGAGTGGTTTTATGAGCAAGCATCCCACAGAATGGAAGTCTAGTCAGCTGCTTACAATAGTAATTTTTTTAAAATTTTTATTGCAAACACCACACAGGAAAGAAGCTTTCAAGTTGTGTTAAACACGGGAGTATTCTTGTCACAGACATCTGTTTGGGCTTGACAAAGTCACGCACTCCTATGCATCAGACCAAGTCTGAAAAGCAACATATTTCATCAATTTATAAAACCCTAGTGTCCGAGTGATACTGAATAATTGATTTGATGTCTTGCCTTTCACAGATGCGCACTTATAAATTGTTCTTCCAAACAAAAACGGGGGGGGGGGGGGGGGGGGGGTGTCCCATAGACTCTAGCCTACTTGCCGTCATCAGGATAAGACTTGGGTTATGAGACACATCAGCGAGAACACCCACCCTTTACCTATGGCAGTTACGGGGTACCTCCGGTGTTGTTCTATTATTCCCCTTTCTGAAGAAATTCTCTGTGGGGTACCACTAGAACAAAGAAAACCTTGTAGGGTCGCATTGTTCCATTGTTTAAAAAAACCTGTAAGTTGGCATGTGTAAGGGCACCGAGGTGAAGAAAGGGTATCAACCACCCATTGAGATGGGGGAAGGAGAGCATGAACAGGGGGAATGGGGGTTAAGAAACTCACAAGTACAAAGTAGTATATCATTTCAGGTGTCTAAAGCATTTTAAAGATCAACTTGAATGAAATCACTCAAATTAAACTTGACCATTTATCCTTGGTTCTTTTTTGTGTAATTATTATTTGATCATAAGTTAAAATTTTTCCTTCTTGAAATTGTAATAAAATTTGATCAGAAAAAACTAGCCCCCCTTCTTCGTTTTCTGAACTAGTGTTTTTTCTCACCGCTGGCTGGTGGTGCCCTGCACGGTTCAAAGCAAAGACCCAGAAAAACGCAGTATAAAATCAACACTGAAGTACCAGTGCCTCAGAGAACCAGCGTTAAACCGGTCCATGTTGTGATACGTAGGATACGTCACAGCATGGACTGGATGAAGGTTGTTTATCTTCGTTGCTATGCATTTGTCATTGTCTTGTTCAGATGGAGTCCATAGTGTGACATCACAGTGCTGTTTGGCTTCCTAGGCACTTAGGAGCTTTTCATCTTTACTCAGCATGACACTGATGAAGTGTGTTTGTTTTTACATTATGAATAACCAACTCGTATTCAGTTTTACTCAATTATATGTAAATACGCACTTGTTTACCTGTCTACAGCAAATGAACAATAATGATAATATCGCTCAAGTTTAACTTTAATATATATATAAAAAAAAAAAGAGTTAAATAGTGTGAAAAGCCTGCATACTAGCACTGCATGTATAAAGATGAGTAGAAAGAGCATCATCAATTATTACACACAACTAAAAACATCGCTTTACTCTCGTACCTCCTGACAATTTACCTTAATTCAGATCACGGCCATCAGTTGCTCTCCTACTTAACAAAGTACATGTACATTGTGATTTAATTCCCCTGAAAGTGTTCATGACCAGTATGGAAAATGGAATTTTAAGAAATCATCAATATTTCAAAATAAGAAATATACTATCCTTCAAATGAATTATATCACACAAGAGCCGGAAAGGAATTTGAAGCAGAATTTGGATGTTACGAATAACGGAATGAAGTATGTCATCGAAGATGCACGATGATCAATAAAGCATACAGGGGGAACTAATTGATATTTTGAATCACTACATCTAAAGCACACACAGACATGTACACAGGAAAAGCAGATCACCTTCAACAGTCAAACATCTGATGAATGGACGACAGAGTTCAACTTGCATCTTGGATGAAAATCAGACCGCCTTGTAATATATCAATCAAGTCAAACACTGTGTCAATGTATTAGGTCCCAATGGTTTGGAGACCAGGTCCAAGACCAGAGCAAAGACGAAATAGAAGGTCTCTCTTGATTGAGAACCATAGGAGAAGGATAACAGTTAGAGTTACAAAAAGAGAGGCGGGGGTGACAACATATTCATCTCCAAGACGTGACAGGTGCTCCTAACATAATCAAAGAAAATGAAGACAGGGAAATCGGAGACAGGGCGGGCACCATGCCAAAAAGATGGAGGGGGTATTCTTAGACAGACACCTACAAAGAATAGCAGACAGAATCCCAAAGCCACAATTAGACCGAAGAGGCTGACAAATTAGAAGGGATGGCTAGGTGAAACATATAAACAACCAGTAAAAGATTAGTTCCACTCGGACAATCTGTGAAAGATCTCCGGCACTTTTTCCTCAGACGTTGGACCAAAAACACGCTCATCCGGAATCTCAAACAGTTCATCGTGCTGAAAGTTAGCGGTGGTGAGTGAGTGCCAACCTAACTCTACCGTTACTGCTGAGCTGCAAGTACAAATTTTCCACCTTGTTGAAATTGTTCGTTCTGCTTTGTGTGCTTGCCAGGTCATGTGTCCAAGATTCATTGCTTTGCACCGTTAAAGAAAAGATAAATCAAATACTGTGTTTGATAATGTTTATGCTGACAACTACGCAGCCACATTTAAAGCAACTGTCTAACCTGGAAAATATTTGGGGGGGGGGCAAAAGTTTAAAATTTTTGTGCGAAAACTATGTCAAGGGCGTCTAGCTCATAAATTTCATAACTGCCACGAAAGTATTTACTTCATGAGTTGGTAAAAAACTTCTTAGTTAATAGTGCAGTGTCTCCGATCAAAATAAATTCCATAACTAATTCTACTGACAATGTATTTTTAATTTGATGCAATTACAGTAATTGTTCACTGGACCAAACAACAAAACTAATGTTGTAATTACGCTTTTGAGGGCTCATAAAATTTGTATCGCATCTGCATTTGTACGGCATCTTTAATCAGTAGCGAAATGAGGGCATGGGTATGCAGTATTGTGAGCATGCAGTGAGACATTATTAACCTCAATGTTGGAACTTCATATGGAGTCCATCACAGGGAGAGAAAAAAAGCCGGCAAGAATGTAGCCAGGCATGATGCATGACATTTGCAAACATTCCGCTGGCTTTAGGTTTGACTTTCATTTCCCACCAAGGGCACCTGGTAAACATGCCGAGCAGCGCAGACAGGCCAGAGACCGAAGTGAGGGGACTGAGAAGGAGACCCATGTAGGAGACCGAGGCTGGCCGTGTCCGCATCTGTTGACGAACAGGAGATTGCTGGGATGTACAGAGTGACTGTTGACTTATTAGCCGTACCAATTATATTACATGATGCTTGCTTTAAAGATAACATGTTTGTGTCAATGCTCTTTATGGATGTATCTATTCTACATGTGGAAATTATTAAGTTCAAGGCTCAAGGTATGTTTTGAAAATTGAATTCAAGCATGGGTTACAAGTAAGTTAATACAAACATTCCCCCAAAATAAATACCTCAACAAATTCTGCATTTTGAGGTCACTACCCAACACCTTCTTTCTCCCTTCCCTCCCCTCCCAGAGTAAGAAACACAGTACACATGTAATGGTAATACCATAAGAGTGTATGTATTGACGTTACATTTCATTTTCTTACTTTAACCAAAAGTCTACAAAATGTTCATGTTTAACATCTGGACTGACATCCTTGACAAAATTTCATAAGGCAAGTAGTAAGCAAATTATTGTGCTAACTACAGAAGAAACAAATGCGTTAGCAAACATGCCTTATTTCATACACAATCATCAGGAAAGTTCTAAACTGCGCTTGTACATTATGTGTTCAAAGTGGTATTGCATTGATGCCTCATTTGCTTTCCAACACAGTCTGCTAGCCTATTAAGCAGAAAGTATCTGCTTTGAATTGCAAATCGTTTGCTCGTAAGCAGAAACTGTCTGCTGATTAGTAAGCAGAAAACGTCTGTTACAGATGAGCACTTCTACTTCGGATTGCAATCTATTTGGTAAGCAGAAAACGTCTGCTTACAGATGAGTCAGTCTGCTTTGGACTGCAAACTGTTTGCTAGTAAGCAGAAAACATCTCCTAACAGATGAGTACCTCTGCTTTGGATTGCAAACTGTTTGCTAGTAAGCAGAAAATGTCTGCTTAAAGATGAGTGGCTCCGCTTCGGAGTTCAAACTATTTGCCAGTAAGCAGTATGAAACAGGCCCTGACATTCATGGTAACGAGCACGTCTCCGGCAGGAAGTAAAGGAAGGTTTCCTCTCGATGGATAGAACTACATATAATTGTAACTCGATCGTAAACAATGTCCCTGAAATAAGTGAAATACATGTTTGTCATTGCTCCTTAAGTTCACCAACAAATTCATCAGACGATACTTTCCTCCACATCTCAAAAACGATGAAACATGGCGCACTTGAAAATAATATGTCCAACGTCCTTAAACTCTTTATTTATTTTAGTAATATTATTACGGGTAGATCAAATAACAATCTCAAGGCTTTGTCATTTATCAATGGTTCAGGTAGAAGATATGCATGTTGTATCGTGAATGCGAAACTCTATTGACCTTAATGGATGCTCTAGTCAGCAGTGTCTGCAGAAGCATAAATCACAAATAATTGATCGTCCAAGCTCCGTACATTCATGCAGAGCCCACGACTATATTTTGCGCAGCAGCTGTGTCTGGGACAGAACAAAAAAATTAGTATTTTCAGTACATTTTCTGTGTAGTTTTTATTTTCATTTTATATATATATATATTTCTTCTTTTTTTAAATTGCGGGAGAGATGTACTTTGATTTTCAAATCAATTACAGATTGCTGGGCATTCCTGGTCAATGGACACCAAGATGGTTTACTTGGGAACATCAACTTCACACTCTTTGAGGCAAACACTTCTGCAATTGGCCGATATGCTCATCCCAACTGGACCTACAGATTACCTCCAACAATATTTACCTTGGCCATTTTACAGTCGACAACTACTCATAAATAGGTCATATAATTTTCTATGTAGGGAGAGGCAATCCTGAAATCATATGCCGAGCCATGCCCCGTCCTCCCCACGGGCAAATCCTCTGCCGCGTCTAATCACCCGGCGTGTGATCTGCATTAGGGAAACTCTGTCCTCTTTTACAGCAGAGCGTTTTACACACTGCTGCAGTATTTTCTTAGCAGTCCGGGATGATTAAATTTTGAAATATGGGTTTGTCTTCTGAACAGCGGGCACCAAAAGCAGGAGAGGGTCTAGGAGGAGAGATTGGGGGATGCTACTTTCGAGACTTGGCACATGGGCAGAAGGGAGTTTGCCTCAGGCCATCGTGCCCTGAAATCCAATTAATGAACTAATCAGTACGGGCAATACGCGGCCATAATTTGTGCAAATTGGTAGTGCAGACTAGGCCAACATCACGTTCATCACATTCCAGGCTACAACGCATACAGATCTCCGAGGAGGAAGTTATCATAGTTTGCTATTGATAGAGTCGACCGACCCACACACAACCGTCAGAAACAATGTCTCTGAAATGCCTGTTTGTTCTGATACACAGTTTCGCAGATCAATTGATCAGACTAGTTATACAATCTTCAAAGATTATTCCGAGTTTGCAAAAAAACAGCAAAAAAAAAAGAAGCTTCAATCAAAAATGTTCGTCTGCAAAGAGAGGACGAGATGGTACAGAATCAAGGACCCCTGAGTGCTGATATTGAGCTGATTGCTAGAAACCGCTCGTTTAAGGGATGAACATCTAGGCCACTCTTCAATAGGGCTGATTAAGGCGGCATTTGTAACAAATCAATGGAAATGAGAAAGACTCCTTGCATACCAGGAATGGCATGACGTTGTTTATTTAGTTTAAAACAGAATCCAATTGCTTCTGTGTTCACGTCACCAGCTTCCAAATGAGTGTTTGCCCAGCCCAACTGTCAAAACAGGCAGGCCGCTCTGCGACTTTTATGAGAATTTGTTCAAGCGATAGGCTCTAATCCGCACAAGCTTTTGATCATGACTTTACAAAGCGCTCTTGCACAAGACGGCAGACTCAGAGCCCTAGAAAACCTAATGAAAAAAAAAAAAGATTGATTGTGCTAAAATATTTACACCTCATCAATTGCTTTCCAGTTTGAAAAGGACCTGGGAGCTGGATTGTAATAATTCCATTTCACATGAATAGCTAGAACCTGGAGAGTTATCAATGAATCTTAAACTTGATCAGTAAACCAAAACCCTTTTATTTCTTTCAGGCAATAATAGCTAAATAAAATCACGGATGTACTCCTTCTTGCTTGGTTTCCCACAAACTGGGAAAAGCTTTTAGGTAGAAAATGAAATCGATCTAAATTTTAGGAAATTCAGAAACCTCAATTGGTAGAACACCTTAACATTGACCTGGAGGTCACAGGTTCACATTCAACTTCTCTGTGTTTGTTTGGGTTTTCGGGGGTTTTTTTTCTCTCTGAAAGACACCAAAATGTGATTATTGTCAGCCTGATATCTTTAATTTGCTTTCAGTGTTATCACAGACCTATACACACCCCCATCCATTTAGGGCCTTTCATCTGAGGACAGGGTAAGGATAATTGCCTCCAAATCCAGTTGACCGAAAACAAATCCGTTTCGGTTGGCCTCAACAAGCCCCTGCTCTTGCTGATCCTGTTTGTGAAATTAAACGATGCCACCCTCTGGTCTAGCATGGCGGCGAGGAGAGTTTTATACTTATCCTGTTATTCACTGAACCCCATTTTTTTTTTTTTTTCCCTTCATTCTCTCCTCCCTTTTTTTTTTGTTAGTTTGTAATCCTATCATCGGTGCTGTACATGGTGGCCAGCCGGCTGGGACGGTAACTGGAGAGGTTGGTTAAAGGAACACCAGAAAATATCGGCATTCCTCTGATCTCTTGCTGCAGTGCAACTGCAGAATTGGAGAACTATTTTCATGAAATACCAGATGTTTAACATGTTAGTTTTACTCATCTTTTAAAGAAACACACATGCTATGCCACTTCAATTCAACATCTTTTGTGCTTTCCATAGTTTGTCAAATTATACCATGCACTCCATAAGCACAGGAGCAGTGTACTTAAACTGAATTTGATGCAAAAAACACTGTCAATTAATTGAGTTTTGACAAAAATCCTGATGGATTTCACAGTCATCAGACACTCCCTGAAATTAATCTTATTTTTTCTGTTTCCCAAAGTGTTTTTGACACCCCAAAATCCCAGCCTCACTCCAAAGCAAGCAACGGTTAATAGAATTCAATCAACAAAAATGATGACAATTTCACAGTCTGCAGCCTCTCGGTTTCTCATCCGGCTACCTTTAGACAAGTCAGACTCATGCATCTGAGGGTAATTAACGCAAATTAAGGTGCGAGAATATCAGGGACTCTCTTCACAGCAGAGAAGTGTGATGATAAAGAATACAGCATCATTATTGAAAAGCAAGTGCTAAAAGTTAGTAGTTACTCTGTCAGACGTCATATCCTTTTGGCTGCATCCACTGAAGGAACTTTTCAATATTGTCTGAAAAGTTTCATACACAAGGAGGTATCAAAAGAAAAGGAGAAGCCTCAGGCAATACCCAAACAAGAGAGCTCAGACAAAGATTTATTTTGTTTTAAATTTGTTTAATTGGTTTAAAAGTATTATACAGGACTGGTAGAGCTGATAAATTAGTTGAAGACAGTGTGATCAACCATATTCATGAAATGACAAACCTGTGAAAATTTGGGCTTAATCCATTGTGCGAGTCAGAAGAAGGTAGTGAAAAACCACACACAATTTTCATGAGCATGTAAGCACGTTGTTGTGACAACCAAAATCAGCAGTTGCGTTTTGTAGGTTTTCAGATACAGTTTTCTCGAATATGACTTTACTTCAGAGGGAAACATTTCATAGAAAAAAAAGGGTTCTAGTATGAGCTTCACAATCAGTAAACTTTCAGACTAAAAAATAAACAATGAAATTTTTAATCCTTACCGAACCTGTACAACAGTCAAGGTTTGCCCTTAAAATTGTTAGTGACTGGACCAGTTAGCTTGTCATTTCACTAGTCCATTCACCTTTTTTCACTGGTCCATATTTCAAATGAAATAGGATGCTTTTCAACACTAGCCAGTCGAATTAGCCAGTCGAACTACTTGGAGTGAATTGTGACTGGTCCTCGCATTTGGCCAGCGGACCAAGGGAGAAAGCTGTAATACCATTAATGTTACACAAAGAAATTATCTTTTTTGATAGGCTCTGAAAAGAGCTTGTTGGTCTGAAAGTTTTGTTGTTTCACAATAATCAGACATTCTATTTGTAATGCAAAATAAAAGATGAAATAGCCATACAGCAAAATGTTTTAGTGTTTTTTAGTTTACTAAAATTCTCTGAAGGGAAAATCACAGATCATCTGAAAAGTTACATGCGGGAATAATACAAAAATGAATACAAAATGAAAATAGTGCACACATTAACAATAGATCGTATGGGGCAAGACTGAATGAACCGTGTGTTGAGATACAAACTAAAAAATTTCCAACTTTATCCAATTTAGTAAAATTGCTCTTCCTGCATTCATACCAGAGCCGCCAACATTTGCATCTTTGCATCTCAAGGAGATTTTGTACCACTATCAGGGAGATATTTAGAATTACATTCAACGTAATGGGGAAAAACATTTGCATAATCAGGGAGATTTTCAAATTTGTTCTTTAGAACGTGGAGAGATTGGCTTATTGCACAATCAGGGAGAGTTGGCAGGATCCTACCAAGGATCTGGGAAAGTTGTGTCAAATGACAAAATTAATCGTTGTTGCTTTTTTCTCTCTCAAAAAAATATATATTCTCACTACAGCCCATGTTGAAATTTTCTATCTTCCTTTTAAATATTTATGAAATAAGCGTTAATTGAAAAATATTGAAATTCCCTCATCTCTCCAACCTTGTTTGGCAAGGATCCCTTTCAACGCCCCAATGGACAGATCAATTATTGGGCAAGGTCTTCTATGATGTCACCCGTAACCATTCTTAATGCTTTCCTTTCTCAAGATCTACTTTGAGATGTTAGAAGAAATGTTTATACAAGTAATAAATAAAACTTTGGGCGTTCTCAGTAAGTAGAACTTAAATCTTTCCCTAAGTGCACATCCTCAGCATGAAAGAATTACTGTACTCCTCCTCAACTACGAACCAATTTTTGTTTAAAGACTCGGCAGTAAATGTTAACGCTAGACTGATCGGCGCCTTGCAACCAATAACTCCCCTTCAGACCTGCTGGATGTCACACGTCCAAAATGACTGCCCCTGACGATGCAGAACCTAGTGTATGACCTAATGACAGCTACGATCAACTCATATATTTTACCGACACGCACGAACATAATGATGCTAGCTAGGAGCTAAGTTGGGAGTCTTGTCCAAACATGTACAAATGAATGGCCGAAGTTCTGTTTTCAACAACTGGAGCATCATTTTGCAAGATTCCAATAATCCAGTAATTGTCCAATAACTTTAATGGTGTAGAGCCACATAGAGTTAGTAAAGTTTTTCAAAGCTCCCTGTACTAATAATAACAAGTGAACACTTAATTGGGAATTACTCAAGTCCATCAAAGAAATTGCCCCAAACCAGTTGAAATACAGCAAACTTGTAGTCTGAGGAAGTTAAAATGGAGCATTCACTTGTAACCGGAACACTGTACCAAACAATATGTAAACTTAACTTGAAAATTGATTCCTGAGTCACTTCCACATGTAATAACCAGGTGGTTTCACAATTCAGACTTCTGCACATAACGCTGTTTTTGTTTTCTCATGCAACGTAAATCACAACTCCATATCGGATCTAACTTGTAAACAGTATTTTACACCAACCCACCAACTAAAATTACATCTCAGCCATGTGTAAGAACATTTTATATCCACACTGAAACTCAGCCAGAACACATAAACCATACATTATCACCATACCAGTGTAAACAGAGAATCACCAACCACCACCCCCCCCCCTGAAAAAGACAAATAAATGAACGTGTTTCATAAGCATGCAGCCAGTATTCGATTGCTGAAGTGCAAACATGATGCCTCTGAAACATCGCCGTTTACTTCACATTAAAGGTACGGTCATACTTTGGTAAAGATACCCCCCAAAAAATTGTAATTTCTACCCAAAAGCTTAGTTGTTATAAAGATGGCAATGGCAGTAAGCATCCTGTGGAATTATTTCGTCTGAAGCGCCCCCTGTCGATTAAAAATCAATTTTAAAAAAATTGAATCTGTGAAGGGATTCATGCATGAATCGTTTCTCAGATTTCTGAGGGTTGGTGTCCATTCGCGAAGACTGCAGCCAGAGTTGCAGTTGGTACCCGCTGTCAACTCGCTAAATGTAGATGGATTTAATGTTCTTGTGAAAGTACTGTGACAGTCTTTTGCTGTTTTCTCAAAAAAGTACACACTGTATTCAACTGAAACTTTCACAGGTGACTTTTCTTTCTTGATAACTTTGCCAATAAATCAGCATCACGTTGACAAAAACCAACCTATGACCCTACCTTACTAAAAATTCTGTAAACGTATCCTTGGAAATCAAAGGCAAAACCCAAAAGTTTTAGCTGTTCTTAAAATTAATGGAAACAGCATATGAGGACCCATGGCTTATTTTTAATTGCACAAAATCCCACACAAAATGTAAACTGTTTTTCCATAGCTTTCAGAATGAAATTCATACAGGTTGGTTTTACGACGTGTTTCCAAAAAAAATATTTTTAAAAACCTTAACAAAAACTTTTAAACTATACTTTCCCTTAAAAAAACCCAACAAATCCACTGTTTTAGCTGCAAAGGCATTTTCCAATCAAGTTCAGAGGAGTAATCAGGAAAATAACAAGCAAAGACAGCATGGCCATGACTCCAAACTAATCACATTCCCAGATCCCCAGGCTTTTCAGATTCATTTTCATTGTATGCTCTGTAATCAGAGATCCATTTGCACTAACTCAGCATTTCAAGGAACTACAGGAGTTGTTTATGTATGTTTTTCATACTTTGATGATTACACTGATACCCAATCCACATGACTTTAATCCGTTTTATATCTCACAACAAGGGACAAGGAAAATACCACATCCAACACATGGCTCCAAACCCAATTCTCTTTCATACTGAGAAGTTAATTAAGTTATTAAGTGTATTTATTCATTTACTCTGTTGGGTTATCCTGTTCATTTTTATCTTCCAACTAGTTTCCCAAAAATGTCAAGTTTTCAATTTATTTCTAATGTCAACATATTCCTTGTTTATGGAGCCCATAAAGGGGAAAGGGAGGGTTTCTTTTCCTTTAAAATATTATTTTGTTCCCTCGAAATAATATTTTGTTCCCACAAAATAGTAATATTTGAAGGAACAAAATCATATTTTGAGGCGACAAAATCATATTTTGAGGGACTGAAATTGTTATATTCAAGGGAACAAACAATATTTCAAGGGAACCAAATAATATTTTTAGCGAACATAATAATATTTTCAGGGAACAAAATAATATTTTGAGGGAATGAAATAATACTTTGAGGGAACAGATTAATCTTTTAAGGGAACCAAATTATATGTCAGGGGAATGCAATAATAGAATTTTGTCCTGTTATGGACTCTTTATTTAATTCCTAGCTGCTTGATCATACCTACATGTAGTACTGAACCTGTACAAATGATTCCCCAAATACTGAAATCTCCATTGTAAGGCCTATACACTTTATGTTTTTGGAGATAAAAGACTTAACAATTCTGACACAATTTCAGCTTTCTGTGGATGCAAACATCTTCCTGTCTCCTTTCTCCACTTTTATTGTGCGTTAGGAAGAGGCAGCTCAAGCCAAATGAAAGAAAATGAGTTTTATCAATTGTATATTAATCCTTCCTCATCCCAGCTGCTGGATGCAGTCGTTCCTCTTCATCAAGAGATTGTTCAATTACGGACCAGCTCTCATATAGGGAGCTGCAAACAAAGACGGGGGCATTTACGGAGCAGGTGCAATCAAGCTTTTGCTGCTTCAAGATGATACAATGAATTTGTTCGGCGGCGGCGGCACCAGTGAAGGACCGCCCCGCTCAGTGCCATCTTTAAAGATGCACTCTCGACTGACTTGATTTCCACCAGTTCTATGCTTGATTTCTGATGGAGAAAAGCCATGAAGGCAAAGCTCTGGCTGTAAGGATCAGTGTCTTTTAATCACAGTATGTTAATTTCATTTATGCATACACTACATTGGACGTTTTCAAGATGGCTATAAAAGTAAGGTGATTTAGCATATTTTCATTTAGTTTAACGGGTAATGTAATAAAAAATTATCATTTCCAATACTCAAATTTACAAAGACAACATTGCTTCAATATTTTGACTCAACACACTGTTTTTCATAACTTGATGCTCTTCTTTCTACTAATCATTATGGCTGGAGTGGATCTTCAATTTCAGGAGGAACATGGCGACAGGAGTGCATCTTTAAGAATGAGGAGACCAAGGCATCGATAGCGTCTCTTCCCAGACTATGTCATCAAACTCTACTTGAGAAACTAGAAAAGTAATATCTTATTACTACTACTTTGGAATTCAAGGACATTTACAAGCTTCAAACATTGACTTCTTTTTTCGTCAAACCAAACAAAGTTTCAACATCGCGAAATGTCAATTCCCCTTAAGGACCCGTATAAAACATCTTAACGCATTTTCAGTATTTGCCCAAGATGACATCTACAGATTGCTTTTAAGTATGGATGCATTTACATACCTTAGGTATAAGTGTTTACTTGCTCGACGTATAAAGAGCATTGATGCATCTTAGACACGTTTTGTACTAAGTAGAAATTGTCGGCCACTAGACGGCCAAAATACCAAGTGGCTGTAATGACAGGACAATGGTCCACTGTGAGGAGATTTTCAGGGAACGAAATTATGACTAGTCTATGAAGATGTCTATCAGGCCTAAAATAACACTGAGGCCATGGAGGCCATGGTCTCCGTTGCCCCATGTCTTGGCCTTAGTGCCCCTTCCTAAGTCTCCCATAAACTTTACGATTTTAAGTGCCCTTAGCCTTAAACTGGCCTTACCCTCTTAAAGCTGAAATTTCAGGCCTGTTCTATTATAAGTCAGTGCATTTTGGGTGAACCATATGAGCATAACATTTGATTGTGATACAAAATATTTCATCCGATTCTACATTGTAATCAAACTTTAGCTAGAACTGACTGCCTACAAACTTCGGTGATTATGTTTCTTGATGAGCTGGCCGACATCCAAGATGACGTTGCAGGTCTGTGGGCGCATTCAATCAAAATGAGGGCCCCTATAATCTGGCCAAGAGTCCCTGGGTCGCCCGGGGTTCTCGGCCTGCTCTCGCTGTGGCTCCCAAAAGAGTCTGGCCAACGAGTAAGCTCACGGGATGGGACTCATGTTCAGGGCAGGTATGTTATCAATCACTCTGCATGGAGTGCTTGGTAAAGCATCCACAGAGGCCTTGTGGCCTAACAAGTCGCACAGCGCCGCATATTAAATACCAATAATGGAATATCATGCAGTGTGAAAAATTGCATGACTAATTGAAATCTAAAACTCTATTATTTATAGGGGATCAAAAAAATGTGTCTTAATAATCGCATTCGCAGCGGGTCTTCACTAGAATACCAATTCAAACAAATTTGCATTTTTTCAATTTGCATATTTCAAGGGCAGTGAATAGTCTTTGTGGGCAACACAGGAGCCCGTCTGAATCCAGATGAGATATTTTTTCAGATTGAGAAATGTTTTCGTTGAAAAAAAAGATGAAAGTACTGATTTGTTGTCTGCAGACAGCGGATGACAAGGATTACGGGGAAATCTGAGAGAAATATTCCAGAAAGCCAAGATTGGGAATCAATTCCAGCATCTGGAATGAATTCGCCCCGACAGTCCAGTAGGCACGCACAAATGTCCGATGATAGCTCTTATTTTACTAAGTCTGGGTATACATGCACAACTATCTCCAATATACGGGCATTGGGGACATACATGTACTGCGTAACTAAAGATTAATGGAGATGGTTTAAGGAGACCACAAACAGAGAT
>CM021536.1:1365161-1380641 GCA_010994315.2 Pisaster ochraceus
TCATGATTTCACAAGTCGCACATTTGTGTGAGCCCTGCAATCTTGTCAGTTTGGAGACTGCATAGATTTTGCTTCAATCATCAATTGAGTTTTTACCACCTCGCTCAGTTCATCATCCAGGGAACAACACAGGGTGAGACAATTTCTCCATGGAGTAATTACATGAACCCTGATGTAAACTAACACATAGTCTGCAAACCAAGGATACTTCCCTGCCTGGACACCATAGAAAAACATAATGTCCCACTAAAAGGTCTCCAGGGTGCAGTCTAAAATAAATAAATAAATAAATAAATAAACGGGAGATCTTGCCATTCTCCACACTCCCACCTTGTGCACAAAATGTTTAGCATATTATATACAATACAGGGCTTCCATATTTTATGTACAAGATCATCATTTAATTTTGATAGTCCCCCAGCTGTACATTAAGACTAAGAGGCGGCTTCCTAACCAATTTATTTTTAGTCCGTCTAGCCTCTTTGCTATTCTTCCTCATTTTGAAATCTGAATTCAGTTGATGAATGATTAATTGCACAGTTCAGGGCAATGCAGCAGGAACATACATTTCATCCAATGATAAATCTACCCTGAAATGATGGCGCACTCTCCCAATGTATCACAAACCCAGTACAATATATCGGTAATTTTTCTCTGTATACAACTGCTGTAGGAATGATCCTTGTTGCATGACTGTGTGCGACAACGTAGCCCACGGCGAGTTTTTCTAATTTGTAAGTCAATACAGGAAAGCAAGGGATGGTGGGGATATATCCGAAGATATTAATGGCATTCTGATCTACGTGTATAGTGCTGTTTAACGCCACATGCTTTCACACTCGCAGTAAATATCAGAAGATTTCAGCCAGGTTCGTGTAAATAAATGCAGGTTTTCTCTGACATGCTGACATGTACAATACATAATGAAATTTCATTAGGATAACTGACAATTGCCCTTTCACCAACAATGGGTTTTTTTAAAGATGGGACCCCCATGCAATGAAAAGGGGGAGACACGACCATATGCCAATTAAAATGTGGCACTTCTCAGTTATTTCTTCACCCCCTTCCCTAAATCACACAATGTAATTCATGTTTGGTATTGATTTGTTTTATTTAACCTGAAGGAGAATTCAATTTTCAGACTTCAAAATGTATTTTACTATAAACCAAACTTATTCATATTGTACATTATGACACGGTTGAGATATTTTTAAACTGCCATCTTGAATTTGTTTCCAATCATCTCGGTATCATGCACAGTTGCACTTTTCGCATGCAGCTAAAATTTCATATTCACATCAAAAAGCTTTGACAATAGATCATATATAATTACTTTTTTTCAGGCTAATTGACAGTCTCAAGTTTTTTTGGGGGGTTTACAATTTGGTTATTAAGTAATCATGCCCAAGGCTATACATGTACACACCTTTTTCTTTGTCTTAATAAAGTAAACCACATTCATGGCATGCTGTTTGGTTACCACAACCAGTAGTTTACACTTCCTGGTTAGTAATCAATTCTGTGGAAAATGACAACATTCGTCTTCCTGCTGTGACATTTCTTTGAAATTTAATCCCATCTAGACCACAGATACTTGCCCCCTGGAACTCTCTTGCCCTGCAGCAAGTTAAAATAAGTATTTGTGGGACACCTATAAGAATCATTGCGGTAGAACCGCAGGCTATATCGACGAGAATGAAAATACAGCGCCCGGAGGTTGTGTAGCCACATTAAGGACAAACAAACAATGGAATTTCAAAACAAACGAATGATTTATCTGGCCTGATACTGAATGTACTTCATTCTTCTAAGGGCAAGGCAGTTTTAAAGGGCACTTGTGAAGTGGGAATTAAAATTTCTACTAGAATGATTCAAGAGGCATTAAGGCAATGACCTGGGGCACTCTCCTCTGTTTACCTCCCTGGCTTATGATAGAGTACAGGTATTCACAAACTTGATGAACAGTCGTCGGTTTGGGGTTTTTTTTCTCTTTAAAAGTGGAGTATACAATTAAGGACAAGTTCTGATGTTTAGCATTCAGTGAATTATTTTTTCAAGAGACTGCCAACATCAATCAAAATCCAATGGCTTTATATCTCAGCACTTTAATTTATGTACTCAGATAAGTCTGGAGATACATTGTTCATAATACGGTACATGCTAGTAAAGTTGGTTTGTGCAATAAAGAATCTATCTCACTCAGAAAAAAACCATGGGAAAGGTTTTGGAAGATTTAGGAACAAATATTTATCAGAAGAAAATCTTGTTTATTGCATTTTTAAGATTCTGATTAAGATTTCTACATTTCAAGGCTCTGTTTGCTGAAAGAGAAAAATTCATTGCTTAACATTGAGCTTATTTCCAAGTTACAAGTGTAGCCATTACTTTTTTCTTGAGCACATATTACTTATCATTCTTCTCTTACACAGCTAGCCCAGAGAGTTGATGCTAACCTTGTGATGGTGACCATAAAGGCAGAATTCTGCCGGTAAGCAGAGCTATGAAATCTGGCCCAGATGGTTCAATAAAATATTATAAGTGCAATATTTTACGCAATACAGACCCTTACGACCAGCTGTGATGCATTGGCAACCCTCAATAAAATCATTTGTAAATAAATTTAAAAAGTACAAGTAGTTTGGTGGGTTTTTTGTTTGTATGCATATTATGAAGCGATCTTGCTGCAGTAGTTGTGTAAAATACCAGATGCCTAAATGGATATTGTGTATTAAGTCAGTTTACACATGAGGAAAGGTTGCACTATGATGAACTTAAAAACAAGATGTGGGGTTTGACAGGCTTCAATATTGAAGTACGTTTTAAGACGGGGTAACAAATCCAAGGGCATTCCATTATTGAGCCTCGACCTTGCGTTAGATTCACAAATGCCATTACCTCTAAATGGACAAAACTATTGTGGCCTAATGGACAATTATTTCCCAGGATACAAAACCTATAAAAGCAGTTCCGTCCGAGTCCAAGCATTCGCATGGTAACACTTGCGTGGGCTGCTGTAAGGAGGTATTTGAAGTGCCTCATCCAGTGATTACACAAGTAGAAACTAACATGTTATTAGATCTCTGCCTAGTCAACTTCAAAAGGCTTCTTGCTACATTCTAATTTATCTTAACAAATCTCATGCAAATTACAATGTCCAGTTTCAGCTACATAGACAGAGATTTTTCTCTCCTGTATTCCCAATTTGTTGTCTCTTGATCCCAAACCAATTTATTTAACACTTTTGTCATGCGAATTGCAGTAACCCTTTAAAACAAACTCTCTTTATAATTGTACAAAAACAACTAGAAACTTGTACAAAAACTACATTTTAGTTCTAAGTAACAGCATTAATGGCAATGTTTTGAAACTTATGAAATATTTAAATTGAGTTTTGTGGGGTTTGTTTATATCATGACGTACATGTACTATGGAGATTTCAAACTGTGGACACCCATTGAGAAAGGGACTATGACTACGACTGCTGCTAAGGGTGTGCTAAGGGCATGCTATACTGCAACGCATGACGACCGGGCGATCCAGCCATAGCCGTAGCTGCCAATTCAGACACAGCCTTAAGGATGCCCATAGCAACACCCTTAAGCTGCCATTTCGAACACGACCTCTTTGCTCATATACAGTACACACAGGTTACCAGTATCTGACAGTTTTCCAACAAGTATGCAATCACTCAATCAAAGCGCTGTACTTTTGTCTTAAACAGCATTTTTTCAACCACAAGCTGCTTTTGGGACATCTTCCTGCCAACAGTCCTTCGTCAAATCACGTACCTTTAGGTCAAATACTCTGACAGACATAAAAGGATCTTTGTTGACATCAAGGGCTCCATGGTACTCAGACACACTGTAAGTGTCCTTGCTAGCAGTCAACATGGACTTCCCTTCGACTCAGTAGTCAACATTTCCAATGCTAGACTTGTACATTTTTCCTAAAGCCAACAACTTCCCAGTGGACACACTTATGTAGGTCTATTTTCACCACAATGTGTCATTTCAATTCAAACGACACATTTTGTTTGTGCTGTTTCACTCAGTAAAATGATGATTAAAATGCACTTCTTCTAGGTAATACATGTGTGATGTACATGTTAATTTTTGTTAAATATTATTTCATAAACGTGTGAATGATGCAGATGCTGAAAAAGGTCATAATGATTTATGGAGCTACATGTCTAGCACCATGGTTCATACAAATGATTCATATACTGATTTGATGTTTTAAAGTCATTAAAAACACTTTTTCTAATGTTTTCATCTGATGTTTCTTTTTACATCTGTTCATCCTTTAGTATAGTTATTTGTTCTTCGGGAGAAGGCTTGAGCCTTCACATTTGCAAAATGTAAACGCATGGGCCATCTAAACCAAAATTTAAACATCACCCTTTTTTAAACTGTAAACAATGCACTCCAAGTGTGCATAGGCATGTAATCTACCCAGCTCATGTGAAGTCAATATCTACAAATACAACACTCAAGTCAAGTGCTTTACAGAGATTGTACTACAGTTAAAACAAATAAATCTATACAAAGTTTCGAGTCAGTATGAAAGGTCACAATCAACTTAACACATCACATCTAATCACAGTCCACTTCAAAGCCACCTCAGCAATATGTTCATTTCTAAGTGCACTCTAATAGTGTAATTGACTTTCGTGCAGAATGTACTGTATGGGAACATTTACTATTTCAAACTGCATTGTAATGAATGTTATCAAACACTTATCTACGTAAAGTGTTTTGTTTTTTAAAAAAACATTCTGCTCATTAATGAAGACGATGTAAATTAACTATGTAGGGTGCAGCATTTGGATTGATAAATTTTGGCTGTCAATAATACAATAGAAAACAATGGATGTAAAATTTTGCCCTTGGCCGACATACTGTGGTATTAAAAAATGTTGAATCCCCAAATACCCCATTGTCACTCACTTCATGACAATCTCTGTCCATTTCACAGAATCAATCTGTGAAATGCGTAAGACATTGTTCCTTCCTACCTTAAATCGGTTATATTAGGATGAATGAAGGACAAAATGTCTGCTATCAGAATACCAAATGTGTCTCACAAAGTCGGAAATATTCCAGTACAAATTCACATTTCTGTCACAGAGATGTTCTTTATCAATTAAAATCTTTCGCCTAACAAGAAGAAGCTACGCCTGCAAATTATAAGTCTATTTTTTAAATTGGTCAATTCTTCCTTTGGCTTCTCATTGATATTTTACTAAGCACCTTACTGTTCAAATGTCAAAAGTTTTTTTATATTTCAATTGTGACACTGTCTGACTTGAAATTTTACATTCCACACATGGTTGAGTAACTGGCCTCTATACAGTCTACACATGATCTTTAAATACAAAAAGAAAAAACAGTAATAAAAAAACATACATAATGAGGTCATTGTACCCTGGTTATGGCTGAGAAATTTTCATATTAAAAAAATTAATTATTATTAAACTTAGGTGTTGGTTTTTGCGGTGGCACCACATACTGTAAATTGATTCTCTGTCATGCATACCAAGGAGTGCTGCTGCTGAGTATGCTTTGACAGCTAGCTTCCGATTATCTGAAGACCTTCTACAGGCAACACTTACAGGAAACCACATTTTTTTGTGATTGCTAACTGTATAATGTATTATGCACAGCTTAATTGGGTCACATTTACACTGGCCTGACATGCTACAAGCATTTGGCACTTGGCCTTGATGCAGTCAATCCACCAATGGCTCTGACCAACAAACTGGTGCGCTGGACTAGTGAAATGACCTGGTTTTATGGCAATTCCAGTATTTACCTGGTGAACATCATGCAAAATATGTGCTGGCTGGCATTACACAGTAGGCAGTGTACTACATGTACAGTTTTGTGTGTACATATACTGCAACACACTGAGTACTGCCAAAGGAAAATGCAGTTGTAATTGCATACATTTACATGTACATATGTATCAATTTATTGCTATCTATGTGAGGACTTTCCTTTGTCCCTCTTGAACTGAACACTCTCCATAGACTAAGCGCATGAAAAAATGTGAGGACACAAAAAAACAAAGGATTCCAATGTGAGGACAGCATTGTCCCTTTTGTATTCCTTTGTTCTACCTGTCCCCACTCTTATGGTATTACCATTACAATGTTACAGGCATTCCTGTAAGGTATGCTTTTACACACATGTCAATTCTGTGAAAACAATTTACTTGTAAGCACAATAGTATTGCATCCTTATTTATTTACTTTACCGTGCATAATTACCTGAGTCGAAAATACACACTGTACAATGGATATTAACAGAGTAAATTGGTACGGCATAATATTATTATTTACACAGGAGTCATCATGCAGTAAAGGTGTATAGCGTTTGGTTGTACAGGCATGTACAAAAATATAACAGTACTAAAACTAATATACTTAAAGGGACACTTGACATTTACCATTAATAAACTAACAATGTAGTGTGCATGGAGTCTGGGGAGACAGCTCTCATGCGATAGGCTAGGACAATTAATATAAATACAAACAGACATGAGCTGTGCGAACAATTGGTAAATTTATTACAATGACTGCTTTCAAATTAATCTTGCACCAAAGCGAGTGCAAAATGAAAATTTTAAGAACTCATATGTGGTGAGCATCCATAGACAGCTAATACAAAAACCTGCAAATGAAAAGGTAATATTTTGTAGTTAAAATTATTTCAGAAACAATCATAAACTCATTATTAGGAATGATGAACAATTCATTGTACTGTGAAATCGGAATCAGGTAATTTGAAAGAAACTCTTTAAAAGACAGGAGAAAAGGGCTTATTTTTAATGAGAATTTTGAGCCATGAAAGAATTAACTACGTAACCCAATCCAATGGTCAAATCTCTTCCCCTAATGAAAATCATCTGTGTCAGTGATTATCACTAATTTAATGTAATATTATCCTGATCACTGCAGAAAATGGGTTCTAAGTATTGGTAGTATTTAGAAATAATTTATTAAATGTATCAAAATTTACTAATTATCAGTTGAAAACACAAAAATGCTGGCATGTGTGTGCACATGAGGATTAATGGACTAGTATGTAAAAAGGAAAAATATGCAGGCTAACCGTACGCATGTAAAATGTAAAGTAGACCGTATAATGTAACTATAAAACACTGCACACATTATAACTTGCCATATGTTACCACCAATGCACAAATACTGGAATTTTAAGTGTAATTTTATTGTTCATGAATAAGTTAACTCAACATTATTGACTAGTATGGAAATATTCATTGTATAGAAAATACTCCAGCAAAAACCATCATGGTACCAAAAGCCATCTGGATAAAAAATTTCAAAAATTGAAATTGCCTTCAGAAAGTATATGACCTATGTACATTAAGTGACACTACACAAATTAATTTATTGGGTATCACATCAATCTCCTGGTAACTATATGTATAAAAAGGATAAATTTAATCATAGACTGAATTTTTCACATAGTAGGAACATTTTTGTACATGATTTCATCCACGTACAACGCATGCTACATGTACATGATTCTTACCTACAGTAGTCAGGAGGGTTTCTTGTAAAAATGCCTTACACGTATGCATTTGAGTGAAGAATCAACAAAAACTACTGAAATGCAACTTTATATTCTCTACTCAAGGCCATTTTTAATTCAACATTAACAAATTTAATACAAAAACAAGTCAACATCTTCATATTTTCACTTGAGATACAATTCACAGTGAGCCTGATGCTTCATGGAGGTAATGAAGGCAATTGCCAGCGTTGCCCCCTGATCATTGCCTGCGGTGCCCCCTGGTCATTGCCTTGGTGCCCCCTGGTCATTGCCTTGGTGCGTGCCCCCTTGTCATTGCCTTGGTGCCCCCTGGTCATTGCCTTGGTGCCCAACGCAATGTTCCAATAGCAATTTACAATTTACATATAGAGATACCTTGGTGCCCTTGCCCTTTCGATAACGAAGCACAAACACTTGACAGAAACCCCCAAACAATGAAAAATTTAAATAATTGTTTTAAGTGCTCGGCAATTTTCATGAAGTGCTCCATGTAAAGATAACTCCAATGTATCATACATTTACAGCTCATGCTGAGTTGACTTCTTGCACTTAAGGACATGTATACCAGACAATTCATTCAAGCGCATCGTTTGAGAAGACGTGCCTGGAGCTTTAAGATTAGTAATGACCTCAGAATTTTAAATGGCGTTGGCAAATGAATGAGAAGAGCAGTCATGAGCCCAGAAAACAAATCATGTTATTTGTTAATGAATGTTTGCTAGGCTCATTTTTTAGGGTTCTCCCCCATGATTTTTCAAAACTGTGGGCATTCTGGACCCGCATTTTGGAAGTCTGGCCTGAGCACGCTGGATTAAAATAAGGTCCTTGAAAAATTGTGTTGCTTCAAATAGTTCTTATTCAGATGCACTAATATGTTAATTTGCAATACTTTTATCAATTCAAAAGTTATGGCTCATAAATTTTGTTTTATTGCTTAATATACAGTTATATGGTTCTGGTATTGTGGCAAATTCATTCTAAATCTAAAAGTAAATTTTGCCCGGTAGGAAGTTAATTGATGATTTTTCAGGTGCTGTATAGCACAATATTGCAGGCATCTCAAAAATACCAGCCTCAAATTGACCTCCATTCACTGACCCCTATGTCTGCTGCATAGTGAACGCTGGCTCGTACTGTGTAATATTTATATCAGGTGTGCCAAGTAAAAAATGTAATATTCAAATTTCTGTTGACTGTAAGAATCCCTAATCCTCCCGAGATTAAACTGCTGTGCCTCAAGTAAAGCGGCTTAAAAAAACTGATACAGATAATATGGTTAGCTGTCCCATTGGATATATCATAATGTAAGCAAAGCTTTATCGACTTCATCACAGCGACAGATACTTGTTTACACCTTTTATCAAACACAGTCATCTTGCTTTGCCTCACTTCAAATCAGCACAACCATACTTTGGCCCTTTTGGAAACCACAGCATCTGCTTGGGGTCTGGCTTAGGCTCTGGCTTAGGCTCTGCTTGAAACCCCATAAGGAAAGCACACATTTTCATAATAATATCTGATGGAACCTATGCCCGAACCCAAGCCTAAGCCCTAGCCGTGGTTTTGAAAAGAATCTAAGGCCAGTTATATTCTGCTCCACAGAGGAAAATATGAAATCTTACTCTCACAATCACCAACTGGCCCCAGACCAAAAACACCCTGCTCACTGGTTTTCAGGGGGTACTTGCTTCACTAAATAATTCCAGTAACAACAAAATCAAAGACTTATTAAAATAGAAACCTGCAACCTGCCCTCTGAAACTGAAAACTCTGGGCCCTATCACAATGGTCATCCTCCTTAAGAATGTTAGTATTTACCTATGCAGGAATTACGATCGACGAAGACGGCTGGAACATGACTGAGGTCTATGTAAACCCAAGGAAGAATATTACCAACATCATTAATGGCTTATATGGGAGTCGTATTCACAAACAATTCACTATACACTGGATAATGAACAACCACTTCACTGAGTGTTTAATGTGAATTCCAGTCTGGTGGATGCAGAGGCTTTCCGCTGCGTTTCCTTTGATGAGGATCACATCATAATTTCTTGGTGCATTTGTGTTTGTACGTATGTTGATTATTAAATTAACAAGGCCTTCAATCACATCCATTAATAAACTAACGACGGTAAATGAGCAGACGCTGTATAAATATGTACACATTGGACCACACATAAAAGGGTCACTTTGGATATTTAACAGTCCATGGCTAGTGTCTGTGAATCATGACCATTAATAAAAAATAAAAGGTACATGTAAGACTCATAAAGCGCATTTTCAAAAGATTTGATGAACCTACACTTGATTTTCAGCAAAAGATGTGCATGATAGATCTCACGAAATAAAGGACATTGTACACTTGAACAAATAATGAGGAAACATTAATTAGAAATTGTTTCCATGTAACTTTAATAGAAAATAAAATGATTAAACGAAAATGGAACCTATCAAATAGAATAAATTTTACTATTAGTTTAGGGGAATACAAATTTGACAACAGCAGTATGATTGGGTGACAAACATCATTCATAAAACTATTCCCTTGCCCCATACTATACACAAAAAACATTGATCAGACTTACATACACAAAGCAATACAAACGTAGTACAGGATTGCCCACCAGTAATACACACGCGACACAGGCATTGTAAAGAAAAGTGGGAAAAAAAGGTTAAAATCTCTCTCACAGGACTGGCAACTGATCAAGCTAGCCACATTTATTAAAACCTTTGAAGTCTCTTGATGCTGACCCATAATTCCCTATAGATCTGCTCTGACATATCCAGTTATTGTGGTGTTTCATGAAAACTGCAAATATTTTTCACATGAGGGTTTTGTTTTTCGAACCGAATGTTTTGTTGAAATGACTCAAACTAAGAGATTGTTAAAGTTTAAATTCCCTTTCTGACAGTTTTAGGAAGGGCTGGAGGCTTCATTGCCAGCACCTGTTAACACAAGAAACCATTTTTTAGTTAAGATTTGAGCACTCACGTTACTGCCATACTTGAAAACCTTCAGTGGATATGCCGAACGCTGATATTCAATCAGTGAATGGAAATGAAAAGCAGGGCCGGGAACATGCCAAGCTCAAGCCCCATGGCGATTTGTTTAAATCCTGCTGAGGAGTAGTGTTGCACTTTATTAAAAAAAAAATATATGTTGGTTTTGGGATTTCGTGTTCATTATTTTATTTAAGCAAAATTTCAAATGATTTCTTGGCACTTTTATACAGTTTCCATAGTGTACATAATGCTATTTTTATAAACGTCAAAATGTCAGTGTCTTATGCACTACAAAACCTTGTGGTTGATTACTTGATAAAACATGAAAAAGACAACTAACATGGCATGCATACCAAGCATAGTTTACTTCCAGCCAGGCTTGTTGAATTGGTTAAATCAATTAAGTACAAACTAAGTGTTTTCCCGTATTTCTTTTTATCAATTTTTGGTATTTGTTTGAGAATGAGGCTTATTTGCATGAGTTCAGTAATAACATGGCACTTCTATTGCAGCATGTAAACTATATTGTATGTGTTCCTGAAGTTAAACTAAAAGGTAGGGTCATAGATTGAACTGCACAAATTAATGGCCATAAAAACTTACATGGCATGCTTGGTAAGAAGCACTGCAGCTGTTAATAGTATAAACTACTTTGAGAAAGGATTCCCTTCAAAGCATTGTGGTTTGGATAATTTATCACCCCAAAAATTTGAGTCTGAGCAAGGATTCATGCATGAACCCTTTCTCAGGTTTCTGAGGGTTGGTGTTCAATCGCAGATACTGCAGCCAGGAAGCGGTTGGTACCCACCATCACCTCGCTTAACGCGGATGAATTTGACGTTCTTGTGAAAATATCGTGACAGCTTTGTGCTGTTTTCTCAGCAAGTAGACACTGAACTCAGCTGAAACTTTCACACGGGACTTTTATTGTACCTTTCTTGATAATTTTGACTATATATCAGCATTACGTTAAAAAAAAAAATCTGAGACCCTACCTTGAATCAGTGGCTGAATTCACAGGGAGAGGAAATCAGATGAATATATTACGGAAGCCATTCACAGTCTAGTCACAAAGTGTCAAAACAATACATGGTCTGTGTTTACAGTCTGTGGTGTGGTTTTCTTTGTTTCAAATTGCTTACTGTTTCAAGCACTGTGCTTTCATTAGCTCTTGTTTGAATTAATTGTTTTACTCGTATTCGACCAAATACAAACACGACTTAATGCATTCAGACTCATTACATAGCTCTGACACTTTTGACTTTTTTACTACAACTCTTAATGACTTGACTATGAAAGGATTTCAAACTATTCCTTTGACTTCCTGTTCCCATAAATTCATGAAATAGTTCACACGAGTTCAACAATTGTTGGTATGTACATTCGTAGAGAAAGGAATGAACATGTGTAAGATTAAAGTAAATGTCTGCTTTTAAACTTGTCAGTAGATTAAAGCATGGAGGTAAAATTGTAAAAGCATTTGGTGTTTGTACAATGTTATCTTAGCTACATACTTAAAGATCACACTGCAGAAACTGATGACATGGATGAAGGTCAAGTGTGTGGCACAAAGCAAAAGATCAAGGTATCTTTTAAACATATACAAAACTTGACAGCTAAATTGCATAGTATACAAAAACCACAAAGGCAACTTCACAGCTGCTCATCAATCAATATTTTCCAGACAATGTTTATTTGTTTAATTTGTGGGTGGGAGCACCCACCTACATGTAAAAACAAGGACTGCCATCACATATATTTTGGTCACTGCAAAATAAATAAATAAGTTTGGATTCTTGACAACCACATTGTACTAGTCACTTTTTTAGGGTGAATGAAATCAAGTGAGTTGGACTTCATAATCATTCAAAGAGAATGAAATAGAAGTGTGCATTGTGTAAAATGTTGGTAAATATCACACAGTCTTATCAAATTTAATGTTTAAAGTAGACTTCATGCTGGGAAGTAGTTGGCACAAGTGATGAACCTATAAGGAAGTTATGCTGAATATTATATATATATTTTTTTTTTCATTATTTTTATGTAGGGGCCTAGCGCAAGACATTTATTTATTTATTTCAGTTTTCCACCTTTGAAAGGTGTAGGCCTATACTGTCTGACTGTAAAGTGTACTGCTCTGCTGGCCAATCCCTATTGACTCAATCTACTTTTTCCACTAAATTCTATGTTCAAAGAGCCTTCCACTTCATTGCACCTTTGTTATGGAACGACTTACCGCTTCACATTCGTCAAACTGACTCTCTTCAGATTTTCAAGGGACTTTTAAAGACTCATTTGTTTAAATCTTTATTTTTGTAATAATTGCTTTTTATTTAATTTCATTGTTTTTTGTATTGTTTTTGTGTTGCGCATAGAGGCTCCTGCCATATGCGCTATATAAATGTCTCGTATTATTATTATTAATGTAGGTCTTGATTTACAACAAGATTAAGAAATTGACCTTGTAAAAACATAGGGCCTATGTTCTACATACATTCAAAAATTATGTTTTTTCAATAATAAAGATAAATTAACTTTTAATATTTGTTTACTCATCCAGTCCTGCTCATACAAAAAGATGGTTGCCTTGACAACATAACTTAATTATAAATAACTTAAAGTCAAAGCATCGGGATACCTGTGGGATGAAATAAATGTTGAAAAAAAATAGAAGAACACAATTGGAATAAATGGTGAAGAAAGGTTATTTTTTAGTACGTAATTAAACTAACCTCATATGCATTTTTGATGTTGATGGTTTCCTTGGTTTGTGCTACGTGACCTGCAATACCCTGACCCCATGGTATGTGGATTTCATCTGCCTCAGTATGAAGAGCATCCTCAACTGTTGAATTCTCCGTCACGTCAAACAGCTTCGAGACCAAGTAGCGGTTCTCACGATTTCCTCGGGCTAGAAACAGACTGCATCGATCTCCATTCGTCAAGATGCTTACATTCATCAGAATTTTATGGCTAAGTGTGTTCAGGTCAAGTTCATCTGCTATGTCTCGAATCAGTTCCATAAACAAATCTTTCTCATCCAGCTGGCGTAGTGCAGATTTGTTTCTCCTGACAACTTTCCTCTTCCTTGGTGACAACAGGCTACGCAAACTCCCACTAGCACCTGCAAAACTTTTCCGTAGTGAATGCAGCATCTTGTGCTTGTCTGTGCTTGATGCACAGGCAGAAACATCAGGCCATGAGCCGATTTCATGGCTTGACATACTCTTTCCAACATGCCCAACTGCATGTTTGGAAAGCCAACCATCAACAAGCTCTGGGGTAGCCTTTGCGGCAAAGATCTCCATAGCAATATCATGGTGGAGTTCCAAGTATTTTTCGACATCCTCACGGCATATATCCTTCTTTTCCGACATTATTGCTACACTTTTCCCTCCGTTTTCTACAAAGTCAATGCCTGAATTCTATAAACTACGATGATACCACAAGCCGGCCTATAAGTGAAATCGGAGAGCATGATTTAGTTGTGATTGTCCAGCAGTCAGAATAATCTGACTTGTGAAGATTCTCTCTCCTGACTCTCGTAAACGAGCAGACGATATTTTACGACATAGCACTAGCCCTAGCAGTCACACACAGACACTTCCCACGATGCGGTTGCAGTTCCCCAATGGTTTTCAGTGTCATTTTAGTCCGAGAAATGAACGGGTTGTCAACATGTCAGGCACCGTAGCGAATGCTCTACTAAATGCATATGTGCTGTACCTGATAACTGCTTGAACCCATACCGGTAAAACGATGGAATTCCGGTAAATAACCTTCATTTGTGGCATGTATATGGTGGAGAGTCTCCTGTGTCCTGTGTGAGAGGATGCTGGCACGCGTGTGTAGTGTGTGTGTGCACGTACGCCGTACGGTGTAGTAGCACTATATACTAGGTGTTCAGTGTCATGTTGTTCCGGAGCAGACGGTCAGCAGAGCCGGCCGGCCGTATACGTGGTACGTACACGCGTATTTCACGCACACGCGCATCCCACAAAAAAAGGTACGCACGGCGGATGTTTGTTGATCTATAAAGTTGTATCCAATCTGACCAAATTAATTCAGGGCAGAGTACTACGTCATCGTAAGGATTAATTATTTTATCCAATCACGATTTTGTCAAAGTCCTCATTGGTTATGGTTCCCTAGCAACACATTTTGTGCGCTTACATACTGATCGGTTTATCTCTGTATTGGTCAAATCAAATTATTGTCTGTTACAAAATCTGCTTGATTTTTCCCGCTCTTGCAGTGATGATCTAAGCGTGGGGCTTCACCATGGTTTCCAAATTATAATACCGAGAATTAATCATGGTAGAGGAACAATGGGTCTACAAGAGGGACAAATCGAAATCAATCATGTTTACAGAGAAAACAGAAGAAGGAAATTAGGCCTATGTATTTTTCCCCTTTACCTTATGTGTTTTAGGGGTTCGAGACTGCGTAATCATACGTTTCTTTGGGAGCACTCAACACTTTCTCTCGCCAATAAAACAATATTTGAGGGAAAAGGTGCATGTTTCGTGGAGTTTGTTTTAACAAAAAATTGCTTGTATTTCTAAAAAGTAACATGGTTCCTGACATGTTTGAAACAGTCCTAAAACGGCACTTTTTGCTGAAAAGTTGTATAAAAATCACCTCCCTCATTTTTCCCCGCCCCCACAGAGCGTGGTGATGTAATTGAATGTACCGCGCAAAAAAAAAATGGTATGTCTTGCTTGCAAAAAAGTGGTCTATGCAGCGCCCCCTATTGATGAGATTACTAGACGCGGTTCATTTGTATTACTTTTCAAAACCACGGCCAGGGGTTGGGCTCCCCCGGCGTAGGCGGGACTTTTTCGGTGGGGAAGTGGGGGGCATTGTTTTTAAGTGTGTGTGTGGGGGGGGG
>CM021536.1:1407283-1425773 GCA_010994315.2 Pisaster ochraceus
TTTTTTTCACACGGTTCCCGCAAGAAGCAATAAATATCTCTTACAATGCAAGGCCTTAAAACTTCAATGCTACATTTGCTCACTGCTCTATATTCCGACACTCCTATGTTCCAACAACCCTATGTTCCGAAAAATCCATGTGAGCTATTTGCTATAGGGCTATGGGGGTAGGGTTAGGGTTAAAGGGTTAGGGTAGGGGTTAGGGTAAAGGTGAGGATAAGGGTTAGGGCAAGGTAAGGGTTATGGTGTGGATTTAGAAAATGCACTAAGGCTGTTGGGTTAGTGGTGTCGGAACATAGGGGTGTAACCCTATATGGCTGTTTTGACGGCTAAGAGTTATCGGCTAGATCGCCGCGTCATCACGCGTAAAAGTATAGACGTCCAACACCCTTAGCAACATGTTGTAGCCGTAGCCGCAAGTCGCCAATTCGGATTCTGCCTTTCTATAATGAATTCACTCAGCTTAACGGCCCCTATAAACTTTCTTTGTGTTATTTAAAGGTAGAGTTGTCGTTTGGATTTTGTCAACGCAATGCTGATTTAGCACAACTATCAACGAAGATAAAAAAAACACCCGTAAATTTCAGTTGAATAGCGTGTCTATATACTTATTGAGAAAACAGGGAAAAATGTGTCACTGTATTTTCATGAACGTCGAGTTCACGTTTAGCGAGGTGACATTGGGTATACCAAACGCATCTCCATGGCAGCCGCAGTATTCACTAATACCTCGGAATAAAAGTCCAAAAGTTGCCATAATAAGCGCTCTTTGGAGTTGAAATTTTCCGCCATTATACTTGTATTGATTTCTGGAAAAAATAGTTTCGTCAGGATACCTACTACAATTACTATCTTTATGACTTCTTCTCTTCATACATGGATGATACCCGTGTAAACACCCAAAGGGAGGCAGTGATGTTATTGCTTTGTCGGTGTACACAAACTCATTACTCGTTCTGACGTTGGTTCCCGCAATGTTACCGTTTAGGCTGAGTCAGAGTCAAGCGACTTCAGCTATGGATGACGTCCGTGGCTGCAGTTAACGACAATGGCATGAATGCCACTGTAAAACCCATCAATTCGGTAACAGCTTTAGTTTACTAATGGACAATTTACCCTTTTATATATAGTAGCTCATCGAAAAAACAACCTTGTAAAACTTTTCTTTTAATGTTGTTGTTGTTGTTGTTGTGTGTTTTTTTGTTTGTTGGGGGGGTCTTTTAGGCATACATTTCTCATGGAAGTAAAATTCTGAAATGTTAAAAGCATTTAATTATTTACGTAGGCCTATTAAGCACTCTAACTTGAACGAACGGTACTTACAACCGTAGACATAAAAGTGGCCTCCTTTTTATTTTTGAGAATAAAAGTCACACACGTCAGCATAATTCAACATTAATGTGTGTGTTGTTTAATATTGTTACCCCGGTTATGAGTACGTTATCAACTTGCGCACGTATACATGCAGAATGTTGTAACCGCTCATGATATGGAAATTAAGTTTAGGTAATAAATGGACTCCAGACTCCGGCACGAGACGTAGCTCAAAATTGCTACTAATTGGGTTTTCTTTTTGTATAGGCCTATTTAGGCCTGGAGTTACACTGAGGCCACGTACATACGCACACGACCAAGAGGGGGGGGGGGGGGGGGAGGCAACCACCCTCCCAAGTTTGGGCAAAACAGTGAAGAAATTCGAGCACAGCAAGAAGAACACAAAAATTGTCAGAGAAAGCAAAAACAAAAAACAAAAAAAACTTGTTACCTTGTAGGCCTATTATAAATTGGTACTTACGTTTTTAACTGTGTTAAATCTCGGGCAAATCAACGCCCCCGCCCTTAACCATGTAAGAGCCCAATACGTCCATACCCATGGAGGCCATGACCTCTATTGCCCTGGTCTTTGCCTTGGTGCCCTTCCCCCTTTGCAAAAAAGAAACGTTATTGCCCTGTTAGATGAAATTGTAGGCTACTTTGCTTTGCAAGGGAAGTTAAGTAAACATTAAAATACACGTGGCCGTCATAAAAACAAACTCATGTATCCATTCAAAGGATACTAACTTGTGGTTGCTGTTTATTGTTGCTATTAAGTTGAAGTTGTTGTTGCGTAAACAAAGGTAGAATAGAAGGAGTTCCCGCTATAGTAAAAAAACAACAAAACATGGGTTATGGCTGCTGAATTCGTCAGTGGCATTTTATCTTCTTGTTTACAACTTTTACAAGGTTATTTCTGATGGCAGAGCGAACAATGTACGTACACGTAACCGTTGACGTGCATCCTACCTTCAAAACTAAAACAAAAATGGCTCATAATTTCATTTATTTCTATAGGTTTGTTTTCCTTCAATAGAAACGCGCTGGTGTGAAGGAACGAAGTGGTGCTCGAGGGATCGAGTGTGAAATGGTCTCTTTTGTGCATAACGAAATTAATGTTCATTAGTGTGCCTGTTTAACAGTTATTTTTGTCACAGTTTTTTTCATGATGCGGTGTGGTTTCGGGGAAGAAATTGAATGAGTACAAAAATAAAGAGGGGCGGCAAAACACAAACAAACACTAAAAGTGTCTCGGTATAACTTCACGTGCAGAAGTTTATGGATGCTCTGGATTGAATCAGAATACCATGAACGGTTACTATTTCGGTCTAAGAAAATTTTGTCTTCAATTTTACTCGACCACAATCAATAAAAAGGAAGTAAAAGTCGGGAAGGAAGTAGGCCTATACCGTACAGACTCGGTTCTATTTCGCTAAAGGAGGGTGAGGAGAAAAGCCGAGGTCTGTGGATCCAGGTCTTCTTTCTCATGAGAAGATACACCAACTCACCAGGGCCCAACTTCATGGCTCTGCTTACCGCCAAATTCTGCGCTTACGATCACCATTCTCCGCTTACTCTGCAAGTGCCAAATTGCTGTGCTAGCTGTGTAAGCGAAGAATGCCTAGTTAAGTATAGAGTACGCACGGGCACAAGTAAAACATATCTGTTAACCCTTGAAATACGCTTGACGTGAGCGAGGAATTCCCTGCTTCCGTAAGCGCCGATTCTCATTGCTTGCGGTAAGCAGAGACACGGAATTGGGCCCAGATGTCGCTGGGCACCCATCCGTTGACATCGACAGGGACTCCATCATCACGATTGCTCTATTTACAAAAAGGATTACAACAGGCAGACACTATTAAACTGTTAAACATACATTCCCATTTTTGTAGTTTTTAATAATTGTGTATTTTCATATTTTTAATAATTTGTATGTGTTTACCTTTTTATAACTCTACGCTTTCTTAATCTGTCATTGTTGCTGTAATCTTTTTTTCTTTGTGAACTTGACTTGTTTGGTCTTCGAACACAATTGTTGCTATTTCTTGTTATAGGCCCTATGGTCAATCACACAAAACATGAACACTGCGACTATTTGTCAGCTCTCTTGCATAACCTTGAATTAATTGGTCGATATAAAAACCCGTTGTTTACAAATTTTATGTGCGTCCAACTGTTACCCCTTCTTTTTTAACACTCATAACAGTTTCAATCCAACCTCGTCCCCATGGTTTACTTTATTTCCAACCATGTTTGTAAATAGTAAACCCTGGGATGGAAACTCCTCACTTGGACCCTGATTGGATAACAACATTACATTAGCACATGTTTCCAATACATACAAGCTACTAAATCTGGTACCGGACCACGAGACAATGGCGAAGATGTAAATTTCTATATGCAGCCACATTATTCTAATTTGCATACGTACCCAAAATTTTTGGATATGCAAATGTTCCAATACCAGTGTGAGAGAGCAGTCAACCTCGTACTGCTCGACACACGCTGGGGAAGAGGTTGAGTTTCAATCCTGTATCAGTTTTTCGTTCAACCACCTAATCATATGAAAATGTTACGAGCTTATAAGTAAAAACTGGACAATTTGAATTAATTTACTCTTGAATAACGCCCAGGAACCTCTAAACCATCACCTGCAGAGCATCTCAGTCGTAAACATCACGACGACAAAGTTAGAAAGAAAGAAAGGAGAAGACAGAAAAAGGGAAGAAAAAGCTCCGCCAATGAAGTAAACATGAGCATTGTTGTCAATCTATTGTTAACCGAGGTAATTTTTCAAACCATTTTCATCATTCTTTGGGATGGAACAAAAGCAAAAAGATGAACTCCTTGGGCATTTGTGGAAAAGACGAATATAATTGAATAAAAACATTCGCCTCACTTCTTTAGAAACACAGAGCCCCTCCACTCCGTTTTTCCTTATTACAACATAAGTAGAAATCCATATTAATAAAAAATTCAGCATTATTAAAAAAGAGAAAATAAAAACTCTTGAAAAAAATCATCAATTTGTGATCGCAAAACTGATTTGCCTTTGGTTGATTAAAACAGGACATGAAAAAAGAAGAAAAAACCGCAGTGGAAATTAATTTCATTTAATATGAGCTTAGTATATATGCATTGACTTGCCATCAATCTTAACATGGCGGTAATTGTAGTGCATGTAAAATTCACTCGTACGCGATGAAAACCTTGGAAAACCGAATGTTCCAGATATCCTCGAAGGAATATGAAACTTTCATGAGTATAAACATAAAGGAAGATGTCATGTTCTTTAGATAAAACAACGTCAAGGAAGATTGAATTACATTTTGTTATTTGAGTTCAATTAGACATAGCTATAATTGGCATTTATTAGTAATGATTTTATTATATTATGCAATGACAGTCATGAAGTTACGCGCGAACATTTAAACCGCACTCATTTTCCGGGCAATTTCACAGTGAGACACACAATCTTTAAATTGATAATATCAACAGTAATTTGATTATGCATCAAGTCATGAAGCTACGGTCGAGCGTAACTCAAACTCGAGTAACAAGAAATACAGCCACTTTGAAAAAGTTTTGAAAACTTTCTTGAAGAGCAGCTTGAACGAAAATCTTCGCTGAAATTAGTTTACGATGTTTTCAATCAATATAAGGAAATCGAGTTCACATCGGATTAAACTTATTTTAATTATTTAAATCGTAAAATAGAAAATTTATTTTGAATACCGTTCTCCTGTGCTTTTTCAGAAAGATTCGCGAAAAGCCATTTTACACCGTCACTCACGTTACCTCATAATTATTTGGGAGCTCCACTTTGTATAGCCGCTTTCTGGCCACTAGGCAGTATAACAAAGCAACCTCACACAATGGGGCACCACACTAAATAGGCCAAAATTCATGCGCCAAGCTGATTATCATAATTTGTATATAGGCCCTCAAATTCTTGTGAATAATTACGTTATTGGGGGGTCATGCAATAATAGATTGTGTAAATATAACAATGTATCACAACCTGGGGGTCTGGGCTTCAACTTTTGAAGAGACTTGATAAAATTAGGCTTTAAAGTTGGTACTACTTGGCTTGGGAATGGAGGAAAGCCTCATGGAAACTGACAGCGATTCGGTTTGGGAAAAAGCACATTTTGGGGGGTTTTGTTCCTAGGGTAGTAGCAAAAAATCCAAACGGCTGATCTACAAAAAATTGAAAAGAAATCTGAAGTTTAGTTGTTTGACAATATATCTGATTCATTTTGAAGAGGCTGAGAGACTTTAAATATTTCTTTAGTTTTTTTGGTTATATTTAGCATTTAGCATTGGTTACGGAAGTTTATTGTGTGTTGCACCCACAAAATGATGTCAAAGTATTGTCATTTTGACGCACGCCGTCAACGACAGAAGTGTAGCTAGTTTTTCAAAACCTTGAGGTTGGGGCCTAATTTTTTTAAATCGATATTTACAAAAAAATGAGACCTGTCAAATTATCAAAGTTATGATCAAATAATAAACAAACATATTATAAACAAGTTAAAATAGCATTCCCGTTAAACGAACTGCACTCAAGTAGCTGTTTAAAATAAATTAATTTGCCATATCAAGCAAAGGATTTTCTAAATCCCACGAGAAGGTAGATTTAAAAGAAATAAGAATATCAAAATAACAACGTGTTTACTCATGACAACAAAGTAGGCCTGTGCGCCGTAAAGACAAAAGTTCACAAAGTCATACAAACAATTAAAAGAATCGAAAAACTTCTAGGATAGTAGGTCTATCCGTTTCTAATTCCGAAAAAAACCCGTCTGATACAGAAAAGGAAATGAGGACTATAATTTAAATAAAACTCAGGTTACACAACGACTTATCTTTTTTTAGCTGTCTTTAAATTCACTTGCAACGCAACGCAGTCTGTAGGCGTTCAACCGTGTAGCGACATTTCTAGAACACCGCTTCTTGTTGCGGAATACAGACTTTTCAAGAAAAAAAAGTCTACTCTAATCTTGTTTCATTGGAGACACCCGGCAAAAATCTAATTATATTTCTGGCACTTCTTGGCCAGGCTGTATTTTAATCAATTTCAGATGCTTTATTTTGGATTGGATAATTCTACACGCAACTTGCCTCCGTTAAACCACCAAGTATAACAAGGTAGTAAACAGAACTGGAAGAGCTGACAAAATAGTCGCAGACGTGCAGAGTTCATGTTTTTTTGTGTGATCAACCATAGGCGCCGATGCTATGCATGAAATAACAAACCTGTGAAAATTTGGACTTAATCTGTTGTGTGAGTCAGGAGAAAACAGTGAAAAACAATGCACAATTTGTAAACACATTGTCCTTGTTGCAACAATCGAAATCAGCTGTTGCGTTTTTGTTTTTAAATAAATATTGTAGCTGTGAAAAATACACATAATGTGAGAAGCAATCGTTAAGTTTGGATCATGATTTTATGGCACTGTGGTAAATAAAGAAACTCTTACACCTTTAACAAATTTTCCATGTGCATAAGATATAACCATCTCTCTTTTTTGTTCACATGCATGAATAAGCCATTTTCACTCTTCCGTTTTGCTATTATTACGTACATTTTGCGCGTGAATAAGGAACTAGCACCCATGAAAATGGCCCCAGACACATTCACTCGCCAACACAGTAAACAATTATATTCACCCGCCTACTCCCACCACCCAATCAAATTTTCAATACAAATATTTATAAACGGTGAAACAGCTAATTGTGATGGAACATTCATTTTGTGACTAAAGCACCGATCTCGCCCTCCCTCCACAGCAATTTAAAGTACAAAATTGCCAGTAACTCCACGAACCCACTAGTTCATTCATGCTCTGACAATAAAGGACTGGTTAATGGATAGGGATATAGACACAGTCTGATCTCTCGAGCGCCGGTTTAAAGATAAGTTGTGGGATTTTTTAAAAAGTCGATACTGGCAGGGTCGCGGGAGCTCAGAATCCTCGCCCCCCCCCCCCCCCCCCCGTGAATGAGATCGAAAGTATACATAAATAAATGGTTCGATACGTCTCCTCCACCCCACTTTTCTTTTTTGTCCCAGCTTGCCCCCCCCCCTCCTCCTCCAAATGAAATTGTCTATAGTTACGCCACCGCTTAATATCAATGCTGATCTCGCAGAGAATTTCTGTCTGAAATATACTGTTAAAGTTTAGAAAATTTCATTTTTGAAGACCCAGTAAACCTGATGAAATGTTCATTTAGGTTGGTTGTAGAGGTTGTTGAGGTATATGCCCTCGCCTTCCACCTCTGGGACCCCAGTTCGAATCCCGCTGGAAGCACTATGCGGATTGGGTTTTCAATCCCTAACTGCTCAAAGGCAACAAAATCGGCGCTGACGGAAGCAGGGAATTCCGCGCTTAAGTCAAGCGTATTTCACCCACAGGTAAGCAAGGATTAAGTTCGCTTTTCTGAGAATCCTTGGCTTCACAACCTGCGGTCGACTTCACAAGGAGTTAAAGATTGATCTGAAATGCGAAACAATCTTAACTGCTAAGCAAAGTGTGACGTCAGAAGTACAAGCCACTAGAATCTCAGTGCTTTTTAAAATCGAGCCCTCAAAAATATTAATAAAATAAAAATACAATAAAATATGTAGGAGAATGAATTCATTCTTCCAAAACCGTCTAAATACTAATCCTTTTAAAAAGGAATGACACGTCATCGAAACTGTGGAATTAATCTACGCATCCTTTTCAAACAAACTGTGAAGTATTATCAAATTCAAAAGAAGTGGTCACATTTAGAGAATAAGTAGAGAACAGCAGTTAACGTTTTTTTCCCCAGTAAACAAGTCTGACGGACACATTTTTTCTCAGGCACAATTTTAGAAATGAAAGCGTATAGCTTTTACCGGTGTAGAAACACTACTTACTGGATTGATCGGTGCAGACTCGCGGCATGCAATCAGATATCAGAGCGACATTTTGATTGGCCGAAGTGGATGACGTAAGCTCTCTTGTTTGACCAATCAGTGATGTGTGGTTTTATGATACGTTAGTGTAATAAGGTAAGCATAGTATGGATTGTGTATCACTCAGTCTCCGGGCTGAACACAGTGAGGGACGGACGATTTTTTCATCGGCGAGCCGTGAATCGTTGTAGCCGTCTCCTCGTGTGTGAATCATGGCGTTGTTACTGTTTCTTCGCATTTACAAAACTTTAGTCGGCCTGGTGGGTATTCTCGGCAACAGCCTGGTTATCGTGGTCATCTGTAAGGTCAACTTCATGCACACATTGACCAATGGATTCATCTGTCACCAGGCGGTCATCGACCTTCTGGGGTCACTCTTATTGCTTCTCCAAAGTAACATTCCCGTCCCGGACCCCGTACCAGAGACCCTCTTCGGCGAGATCTTGTGCCGTGTTTGGATCGGAGACGCCCTCCTCTGGCTGCTCTTCGTCACGTCCACGTTCAGCCTACTCGCTCTTACTCTAGAAAGATACGTGGCCATCGTGTACCCGTTCCGCTTCAATGGGATTTTCTCCCAAAAGTCGGCCATAGTGATCGGCGTTGGTGTATGGCTGATAGGGATTGCTCTCAAGTCTTACTCGTTCATGATTTACACTGTGATAGACGGGAAATGTAAATTCAAAGCTATACAAGGGTCCAACGTAATAGGCCCACTTCTGATTGTCTTGCAGTACTTCATCCCTTCAATTATCATGTTGTGCTCCTACTCGCACATCACGGTAACATTGAAGCGGAGTGCTGAGCAGGTCGCACCGATGTCCTTCGACCGGCGTGGAGACTCCACAGCCCCCGGGGAACGCATAGTCAACGAGCAGCAAGACTCGCTCCTCCGGGCCAGGCGTAACACCTTCAAGACCCTGCTCATCGTCTTTGTGACTTTCTTGGTCTGCTGGACGCCAAGCCAGATTACCTTCTTCTTGTTCAACATGAGCTGGATCAAAATTGACTTTGATGGACCGCTGATGGTTTTCAACACTGTGCTCGTCGCATCAAACTGTTGCATCAATCCCATCATATATTCCTTCAAGTACAAACAATTCCGCAAGGCGTTAAATAAGATGATGGGACGTCGAATCACGCGGGACGACGGATTGCATCCATCTGCAATAACTGTCACGGCGGAATCAACTACTCGACAAACACACGTATCTTAGACAAACCAATCCATTGCCCTTCAGAGAAGCCCATCCAGGTTTGTTGAAACAGTTCCCTGTTATTTTCATCTCCAAAGCACGTAGTTGGGCAGAATTATTAGTAACATTGCACCATGTCAGACATTTAGTCTGGGTCGGTTCCCAGTCGATTGCACATTTTAACTGTAAAACTTCTGCGCACTCAGTGGGTGTTTGTGAAACCACCGCTATTGATTCAGCTCCGGCTTCGTTTCCGTTAGCAACTTTTTAATGCGCGAGCCTACGCTACGGGCTTCAATAAAGGTGGACGTTTCGTAGAGCCGAGCCTGAAGTCATGATTTGGAAAAGGTAGTGAGAATTGGCACACCCATTAAGACACCTCATTTATAACTGTTTACTTCAGTTCTGCCGCAACTGCCTAAGTTCCACGTCTAGCAACGGGTATTTTTTTTCATTTTCGAATACAATACATTTTTACAACACGGAGAGAGAGGCTAACTACAACACTAGGTGTGAGTCGCTACTCTTCAAAGCGAACTTCTGCTGTCGCCTTGAAACAATAGGTGAGCTGCATGTGAGATCTTTGGTGTTTTGATGCCAAGTGCTTAGTGTAAACACATGACAAAGACGCCTGAATGTTGAGTTAGTCATGGTGTGGCCGGAGGTGTCACTATCGAGCTTGGGCAAATCTGCTGACTTTGAAACGCTATAGATGGCAGCAGACATACCGGGTAATGTCCACTGTTTACGTAGTTCTGGGCATGAACAAATTTCCAAGAACGGTTACAGGCCATTTTCGAAACCTCGGCTTGGCTTGGGCTTAGGCTCCGTTCACATGATTGAAGTCTCGTACGGAAAGCGCACATTTCTCAAATAACTGACGGAGCCTACGCCCAAGCTCAAGCCTATGCCGTTGTTTGGAAAAGGGCTTTTTATTACTTACAGTGGCAGGCCTAAGTCTGCTGCCACCTAGCGTTCAGAGCCAGATATTTCCCCTTCGACTGCTCATGGTTCCAGACTGCGTATTAAAAGTCTCCTATACATAGCAGATGTAATCTTCCATATATCTGATCTGAATGAGGCGGCGATGTTAATTTTGAAACTATACCCAAATCTTGCCAAGCTCCTGGATTGTTATGAAACACATCTCAGCTTCACAATCTGGGAAAGACAATAGGACTAGTTAGAAGGAGCACTCGTTATTTTAAACACGTATACCGCGCTGACCCACCATGGGCACCAATCATATGGCTAAGTTACATCACAGAGTGACCAACTACAAAAAGTGTTGGTTGGCCGTGTCACATTGTTCCAGTACGCACTCTAGTTCTGGATTTTACTCAATTTAAAGGTAGAGTCATAAATAGTACTCCAAAAATTAATGACCATAAAATTTCCTTGGTAAGAAGCACAGCCGCTGTTGATAGATTATACATTATCATTTGAGAAAGGATTCCCTTTAAAGTAAAGATCATGGTTTCGATAATTTGTTTACTCCCCAAACATTTGAATGCTGCTGCGGTCAGAGATGCAGTTGGTATCCGCTGTCACCTCGCTAAATGAGGGCTTGACATTCTTGTGAAAATACAGTAAAAGGTTTTGATGTATTCAGCTGAACATTTCACATGATTGTAATTTGTATAGACTAGGTATATGTGTCTAAGGGCCTTGTCACAAGAGGCAACTTTTCCAGGCAACTTGGAGGCAACCAACCGCCGTGCACGCTACAGGACCACTTTGGTAGCACATGAATAACTTTTCAAACAATGTCTTACGATCCTTAAGAAAAATACGTGAACATTCAAATGTGAATGTATTTTCTTCGTAGAGATTGCCTGGAACTGGTTGCCAGTAAATTGCCCCGTGTGACATGGCCCTTAAAGTTTCACCTATAAATCAGCATTACGTTGACAAAAAACATGCAATCTATGACCCTTTTTTATAGGGAAATGCATTTATCAACATGATTAAGTATATTGGAGTCGTTTCGCTTTCTTGCAATGCTAGAAGCTTTGAGTTTAAAGTTCATGTAAATGGAAACACAGATCAATATTTATTTTTTTTAAAGAGAGTGAGAGGAAAGGAAAAAATGGCAGTGTGAGAGTACTAATAAATATATGAATTTGAGTAACTTTACAGTATTTAAAACAAAATGTTAAAATGTTATATCGTCACCCTTTCTAATTGTTACAAATCATTGTACAAAACCGTAGATACTGTCTGTATTCACGCATTATAAATTGCGCATCTGAGAACCCAATCTCACCCAAATCTACTAAGAGCAAAACATGATTGCTAAGCGTACACGGTTACCAGCCAAGTTACCACTGTGATGAATTGAAGGGGTGATTTTAATTAAGAGGGGGCTGCGAGGTCGAAGTAAGTTTTGTGAGACATTCATTTTCCAATGGATTGAAGAAAGTGGACACAATATCTCTAACCTCAAGTTAAAAACGCTAAAATGCCATTGTGTTTGCCAATGGTTACCCTTCAAGTGCAATTTTGGCCAATTATCCTTCAACATCCATCGATGTCACATTTCAAATTATATGGGTCTGTACATTTATTGCAAAGGAATATTTTAGGTCATTCCTGAAATTAACGATGTTTAATCAAAAAGTTATTGAATTGGGCATGTTGACTGACGCAGAAACGTTTCCTTGGATTGTACAGGCTCATTTTGATAAAGAGGAAGGGAAATGTCCATTTCAATTTTGTGGTGTATACTCATTTCCAATTAGATAGCGGCCTATGTGAGTGGGAAAACAATTACAAGTCTCTAAGTTCACGTTAAAATGGTGTAAATTGCCATTGCATTCGGTACCCTTCCAGTGCAAAATTGTCAAAATCCAAAACATCTGATGACATCATTCTGAGAAAAATGGATCTTTACATTTTTATACTGGGATGTTCTGGTTCATTTCTGACCTTTTCAGAGCGAAATTTGAATTATGACGCCATTGGATTTCAAAAGTGACGCCATTGGATTTCAAAAGTACGCCATTGGATTTCAACAACTAGCCCGGGTCATTACATTCCCAGGAGGAGTTTGTCTTCAGTCAAAATGTCAAATTCAACGGCCGTTTTGATTGAACATCATTGAAAGTCTTAGTCAATGACATGTTTCAAATGTCGCTATGGTATCCAATAAAATGACAATTTACACCATTTTGAATTGAGGTTAGGGACTTGCCAATTTGTCCACTTTCATATGGACTCTATCTTCCGAAATTGAGTGCATCACAGAGCTTAGTTTGATCTTTAGAGGCCCTCCAAGCTGTCAGGTTTTTTTTCTTCGTTTGCTGTACTTTCCACTTATGCCTTTTGAAGAAGTTTAAGATTTGAAAATAATGCACGAGATGTTGTTACTTGATGTGATTTACTGTGCGTTTCATGTAACTAAAATTTATTTCAAGAATTTACATACATTACCAAGACATAGCTGAAAGAAAATGTTTTGCACTCACATAAAAAGCATTGGAATTTTGATCTATATGCAGCGATGTTTTTCCTGCACTTATATAATATTATGCACTGTAATTAAAAACATATTTATTCTATTTTATGTAAAGATTGAAATGTTTCCTAATTTAAAATAACATCTATCTGTGACTGTGTCTGCATTTAGCAGCTACAGCTGCGGCTCTGGCTTGATCATCACGAGACTCAAGCGCAAAGTATAGGATTCTCATAGCAACACCCTTAGCAACAATCACAGGTGTTGCCGTAGCCACTAATTGGGACAACGGCTTATTGACCCCTTGCACAACGCACAGCACACTACTTACACGCGCCTATCCTGTCCACCATTTTGAGAGTCAAAATGTACAAAAAGAAATTGATCCATCAGCCTCGCTACCACAGACCTTATTACTGGCACATGTTTAATGAACCAATTCCAGGGGTTATAAACGAACAAGGCATGCTGGGAGAAAATAATTGGTTACCCCTGGGAACGAAGTTGGAAATAGAAACGAACAATTTTCGGACGTGCGTTTCGTGTCTGTAAGGGGTCAATGTTAAATCATAGATCTCGTGCACATGACGTCATCGATAGTGCAAACTTTTTGGCGATCACCAGTGCGTATTTTAGTCACGTGTAATGTTATATATGGGCAAGTTTGGGTGGGCGACTAGAGTGACTAGACTGTGTGACGTAGCTCTCGAATTGACTAGATCGACCATGCTCCAGTGCATGGTTGAGCTAATCAATCTCCCTGTGCTCTATCGTTTCTGGTAAGTCCAGTCACTCTAGTCTACGGTGGCTGTTTCCGCAAACAACAAAACACTTTTTCAAGACGGCGTTATAATGCTCAAGTACGTCGTTATAACGCCCTATTACAGCGTTAATGCTTTAAATTTACGGCGTTATTACGCACTAATTTACGGCGCTATAACGCCCTACTACGGCGTTACGCTCTAATTTTACGGCATTATAACGCCCTATTACGGCGTTATAACGCCCTTTATAACAACGCTGTAATATGGGGTTATAACGCCGTAATAGGGCGTTATAACGCCGTAATAGGCCGGCACCCTGCTGAATTGATGCGTCCTGGGGTCAATTTCGGGGTACCCGTGGGTTGGGGTCTGAGTTGGTATTCCAACGTCTACCCGCGATTGTGTGCAACGGCAGCCGGAAACCCGCATTTGTCGGCAATTGAGCGGCAATTATTGGGTGCGTTTTCGCGGCTGTAACCAATAACTATTCCGGTCTTTGGCCAGTGATTAACCAATGGCCAATTCAACCGAAACATTCATTGGTTACGACCGCGAAAATGCACCCATTGCGTGGGGTGGTTGGGGTCTGCGTTGGCGTTCCGACGTCTCCCCGCGAAAGCGTGCAACGGTAGCTGGACACCCGCATTCGTCGGCCCTTGCGTGTTTCATACCTGTCAGGTATGGTTTTTTGCGGCGGGGTTAGTCTGAGCGGCGCTTGCGTGAGGGTCAGATGATTTGTGGGTGTTGATTTTCGGGGTTTTGCCAATTAAACAAGTGTGTAATAGCAGTGTGTTATGTTTTTATAGGACTCGGGAACGACACTAAGTCAACTGGCGGGGTAATACTAAGTGCATGCTAAGTGCATGCATAAAATAAAGACAAGCAGCATGTAGTCATTAGTGGGGATACGTTTCCCTGGACATCAACAAAGAAATAACAAGACAAAAAAAACCTCAGAAAACACAAACATGCAGAAATAAAGACATACAGAAAAATCAAAATATACTGAGAAAGAAATTAAAAGTACATGATACAAAGAAACAAACGGCTAAACACGGACATAGAAAAGGTGTAGAAACAAAGGCACGTAAAACATAAAAAAAATAAAAAGAGAAACAAAGAAATAAAGAATTAAAGAAAAAAAGAAATCAAGTAACAAATAAAAATACAGGAGCACAGATCGCGTGCAACAGTAGCTGGCCACCCGCATTGGTCGGCCCTTGCGTGTTTCATACCCGTCACGCATGTTTGTTTTTTTGCGGCGGGGTTAGTCTGTAGCGGAGCTTGCGTGAAGGTCAGACAATTTGAAGAATTAAAGAAAAAAGGAAATCAAGTAACAAATAAATACGGGAGCTTAGAAGCATAGTTTCCATACAAAGAAACCAGTGGATTGCTTAGGCATATGTTAGTCGCTCACCAAAATACCTACAAATGATCGTGCCAAGTACATCCTTCCCCAATATTAAAACTCAACTCCGGCCATACACCCCCAAATTATGCTTCGATAGTTAGAGAAAGGGGACGAGAAGGGTGAGGAGGGCAGGCGACGACGTTTCGACCCCACTCAGCATCTTTTGCATGGTCAAAATGTTATCATAGACAAAAAAAATGACATTGCGTACCGATTTTACCTACCGTTACCGAGCCAATTCTTCAAAATGATTACCTTTGAGTGTCACTCCAGATACCCCCACATCCCACATTACATTTTGCAGCATGTTAAACGCAAGAATCGCTGCCATCTATAGCGGGTGCCGCGCTTAGCGTGGCATCCCGCAAGTGAGAATAAAACTCTTCTATTAAACTCAAAATACAAACATCTTTATTATGAAGTAAGCTTGGTACATGCATCCATATGGGACATAGGTCTCCTAATAGATTTCAGTTTCCGGAAATGGTAACAAAGTTCCCGCTCGAATTATATTTATGATAAACATCAACCTTGTGTATTTTTCTTGTATAGACGTGATCACCTAAGTGGCAGTTTGAAAAGCACACATGTGACCGCACACGATCTACGAACAGAGACAGGATAAGGGCGGGAAGCATACAACGGGAACAAATAAGGAAGTCTGATTTGGGACGTGAGCAAGTAGGAAAAGATAAATCTATAAAGACGTTAATAGGTGACGTGAAACAAGTTGCCATTTTGATCATACAGTGTGCGATTTTCTCCATAATTTTTGCAGTGGCCATCTTTACGGGCGGGCAATTTGGAAGCAAACAGTCTTGCGTCTTGCGCGAGAACGGCGTCCAGGACGCGCACATTTCATAAAACTCATTGCACGATTGGTTAGTGAACAGTGCGGCTGCGTTAATCATTTTGAGCGCTTGACGCGCCTGCAAGCCAAAATGCAAATTGCCCGTAAAGATGGCGTCTATCGGGAACTATCTATACGTCAGTTTTTAATTGTAGCGTGACAAACAATATTAACATTACTACAAACAAAATTGTTATTAATTGTTATTTTAAAAAAATTGCATAATTTCCCGGCTGATTTGGTGATTTTAAATAGAAGAGATGTGAAAGTGAAATCGTCTCTATATGTTGAGCGCAAAGTTAAATTCAAACCTTTCGTGGGCAAGTTTTAAGCCTTGCGCAGTTTACTGACTTTGCGCTCCCACAAAGCTGGTTGGCAAGAAGATAACGCTTAACAAATTTAGCGAGAACCAGTCACCAACAATGTATATGCCCTTCATGGTCTATTAGCTGATAACCCATTTTCTCCCAAGCAATTATTGTCAACTAAGTGCGTTCTTATTCTCAAAAGAAAGTTAATGAAATTGACGTGTCATCAAAAGTTGGATCCGACCTTCCTTGGTCGTTTAATTCAGACGTAGCATTTTAGTAATCTTTAGAATGTTTTACACTGGTTTTTCCCCCTGGAAAACCTCAGCACCTTTTGAAGAAAATTTTACCAGAATCTGGTTTGATTCTCCGTAGGCATAGGGCCTAATTGAAAACTGGAGTGAGGGAAGGCCTTCCTTTACCTGAAGAAAAAAACAAGGTTTGCAAACTTCAAAGAGAACAGTGAAAGAACTGCGCTTAACTGTCCTTCAACAACATTGACAATTTACTTGAACCAAATCTAGATCGTAATGGCCTTGTCAATTTGTCAAAGTTAAATGTCAATTTTAAGGTGGCCAATTCCACACGGAATGAATGAGAATTCTCCACAATTTATTTCTCGTTGCTTCCTGTACATCGTTTTCAGTATTATTGACTACACTCAGTGCCTCGGTGTTTACGCAAGGCATTCATGCCGTCTGCTGCTTCCCAATCCAACTCCCGATAAAGTGCATGACTGCCGTTAATAGTCCGTGATCGCATTCAATCATAATTTACAATGTAATAAGACATTCTCCGCGGATACAGATATCTGAAAGGCAATTTCAAAAGACCGCTGTTTCGCTTTATCTTTTGATGGAAACCTTCGGCGCGTAAAAAATGGATGGTGACACGGTTCAAGTTGCTTATCGTAAATACTAATATACAAGTTTTCAATTAAAAAATATTACTTTAAATCGGAATTTTATTTGATAAAAAGGGTAACAGTACAAAGCATCCAAAGAAACGTTTTCCATCTGAAATACTGTAAAAATTGAGGGAAGAAGAACCCTATAGACTTGTGGACAAGTCGTCAAATGTTTGTCGTGGCGCATGCTCTCACGCGATTATACTGCTCTCGCGATATTGCTGGCGCCTGGCTCTCCTTTAATGGGGCCCAGGCCCGCGAGAACAAATTCTTGCAAAGGGGTGCTGGTTCTTTCAAAGACAATTGGCGTGAGTGGAGCGCAAAGGCATTACGGCGTATGGTCCGGGCCCGCTTAAGTTCCTAGATGCTCTGTCATGCAATCAGAGACATGATTTGGCACAACAATCTCTGTCTTTTTTTTGTCTTTTTTTTTTGGGGGGGGGGGAGGATTATTATTAGTGTAATTTGCTAAATGATTACCCCAAAATGACTTATTTTTCACGAGGCGAAGTTTCGAGACTCTTGCAGTACATTCCTAGAATCGTGGTTCAAATTGAATCATATTTCCACGGCTAGTTACGTACAATTATAGTCCCTTTTGTTAATTGTCATTTTCAAATGTCAGGTTCAGAAGTGATAAGTCCCAAGGGAACAATAAGTGCCTCTCGCGGCTACCGGTAATTTTCATGGCGATTTTTTTTTATAACCAAGAACAAAATATTTTGAAAGGCGTTAAAAGATCATTATTAATTATTAATTCCCCTTCACCGTTGACTTGTAAAATGTTAATAACGATGAAATTATTTAGCTTTAATGTACACTTCTTTCATCATCATGACAATGTAAAAAACGTATGACTTGGCAATTAATCAGTGAGCATTTGATGCCAGGTAAGAGCCTTAGAAAAATACTGTGTTATTGGTTTAATTCCGAGGTTAGTTTATTTCTGAGATATTCGTTTATTTCTGAGTTGTTCGTTTATTTCTGAGTTGTTCGTTTAGTTCGCTACTGTGTTGTGTGGCGTGCGCAGTGTATTCCTCGCTCACGGTGTTTTCCCATTTTAAAAATCTGCATTGTAAAAACACGTATTAACCTTTTTTTCCAATTTTTAAAAATAGTTTCTATACGCAGTTTTATTATTTTTTATTGTAAAACATGTGTTTATTTTTAAGTTACTTCAAAAAAATAAAATCTAAATTTATTTACTTTTTACATTGGAAATTTGTTGAATTATTTACATCCTTCATTTCGACTTGTATTTATTTTAATTTTATGTAGGCCTCAACTTTAAATACAGTTTTTTGTTTATCTATTTAAGTATTTCTTACTGTCTTTTTTTT
>CM021536.1:1535832-1545886 GCA_010994315.2 Pisaster ochraceus
AGTCCTGGTCTTGACACTTTTGTCCTTAAGCCAGACACTTAACCGCTATTGCTTCGTCGTTCGGATGGGACGCAAAGCCATAGGTCCTGTGTGTTGAGTAATGCATGTAAAAGAACCCAGTTACACTTATCGCTGAGAGAAGAGGTTTGCTCTGGTGTTTCTGGCAGTGGTTGCCGAATGCACCGTAGCACCTTGTAAATCCTTACAAAGTGCTACATAAATTAGTGTCTTAAAATGTTTATGATTTTTCAAGTGCTGTGAGTACTTTATTGGTAGATACATGCGTTATATAATACTATATAATGACTATACACATATTATTTTGACTTACCATTGTGAGAACCTGGGCATCTTTGTCTTCCGTTGTGAGACATTTGTAGGCAGCAGATATCTCTTGGAACTTCTGCAAAGGCAAAGTTTTTTGAGAATTTAAAATCAACCCAAGGTTAAAAACACAGTCTATGAAATCCCTAGGAGTCATCTCAAAAATGTGACCCCCAAAAAATGAACAAGTAACCAGAGGTAAGTCAGCATCTTGTCCTGGGCCAAATTTCATAGAGCTGTTTAAGCCCCCAAAATAGCCCAGCACAACCCGAATAAGGTTACCACCCAAAATACTATTTCACATCTATCTTCTGTGACTGGTATCATGCTAAATTTTGCTTAGCAGAAAATGACTGAGCAAAGCTTTCTCCTTAAGAAACTCTATGAAATTGGGCCTTGATTCTATTACATCACAACAAGAACAAAATGTCACAAAAACTTGAAAAAGAAAAGAAAATGTCAACAAAAAAAAACAACCAAAAACCTTGACAAATGCTTTTTGGGTATCCTCAACAATAAACCGCAGTCTACGATTACTCCGGAGGAAGAGGTGTGTGCAGTTTTTAATTTCCACAGTTCCTGCTGCAGTATTAAGAGACAACTTCCCCACGATTGTTTATAAATCTCTATGTCAACACGTCAGTAGCTATGTAATGAATACACGGAAGTGCGTAAGAGCAAAACGTAAATTGCGAAAAGCTGTTAAGTACGTAGAAAGTGACACCTTATATCCTTGGCACTAATTAACACGGAGCTAGTGGGTGATAAACGACACAAAGACTTTTGGGGACTCTAGGGGGCAGCAGAGTTACGAGGTAAATCCATTGTTCTTGGTAATGTGCGTATTGCTCAGAACTGCTCAAGATTACCTGTGCCCAATATCACCACACTGCTTACCAAGAATTATAAGCTTACATGGGGTTTGATTCGAGGGCCTGTAAGTACAGAAAACCGTGGTTAGCAGAACCGTGAAATTGAGCCAAATACGACCACTACCAACTAGGGTCCTGAAGTCCCCCTTTAACATGTACATAACTAATATGTTACTCCAGAATAATTGACCTTAGATCCTTGTTAGTTGAGACAGAGTAGCAGGATCTAAATTTAACATTAAGGAATAAAACTTTTCTCGGCAAAAACCCCCAAAACAAAACCGGCAAATTTATTAATAACACAACAACAAGTCAAAATCTGCACAAAACAGACAATTAAAAAATTTGCTGCTAAGCTAATCTGCTAAGCAATTGCAGAGCACCATTCAAAATAATATCAATAACATGGCACTTTGGCCGGTAGACAGTTTCTGCTCAGCAAAATTGATCAGTGCTCAGTCATTTGTGTGTGCTTATAACTAGCAGCTTTCCAGAATATCAAAACAGTGACCAGTGTTTTTTAATTCTCCCCAATCCCTGGTAATCAGCTTCAAGGAACCATGTCTCAATTTGGATGGTATCCTGTTTCTGGATAGCTTTATTTGTGTGCTTAGCAGCTTTATGAAATCAATGCTTAACCAACTTTCTCCCACTGAATTTTACTTAAATTACTAATTCGCCGCTTAACAGACCCAGAAATTTGGCCTTCGAATGTTTCTCAGCCATCCCTCGTGACTCATCCACTTCATAATATTCTGCCGATTTACACGTACTGATTTGGACTGCTGTGTATTTTACAATTTCCATTGATTTACATTGATGTGTGAACAGCAAATATCATAGGTTCACATTGTTTAGCATCCCAGCAACAGACTAACATTACGGAGGCTTCATGTATGTCCACTAAAAATGATACGGTACTGAAGACAAGAAACAAAATGTAGGGGACCACTTAGCATCAATCACGTTAACAGTTTATCCAATGGTAGTGTTTCTTTCAGCACCCGAAACCACCAAAAAATGTTTCAACATGTGAATAGACATGCAGGCCGATACAAAAAATGTTTCAAGATGTGAATGGACATGCAGGCCGATACAAGAAATGTTTCAACATGTGAATGGACATGCAGGCCGATACAAGAAATGTTTCAACATGTGAATGGACATGCAGGCCGATACAAAAAATGTTTCAACATGTGAATGGACATGCAGGCCGATACTAAAAATAATTTGAGTTGATTGATTTATTTATGTCTAGGTTTTAGGCTTCCATTTAACATGTAAACCACCTACAAATTCCCATTAAAAAGAATGGACCAAACAAGCTACATAATTTGTCTGTCCATTATTTGATTGAAACTTAGTCAGGAAAAAAAACCCCAGTAAAGTATTATTCGGTATTTATATGGCGTCTTCATCTTAAAAAGTGAGCTTGTGATTCTGGCAGTATGTACTTAGAGTTCTGTACACAAAGGTTTACATTAACACAATAATTGATGTCGTTTTCAAACTGATTTTAGTGTAGACTACGTAACCTTTGTCTAGAAAAATAGTAACCCTGTACAATCCAAGGGCCTTCATGGGAGGCGAGATACTATACACTGGTCATATGGGATATTTTTATTTTGGAAAGATGGTTAGAATGAAAGCATTCAACTGAACAGACCTTTGACGAAATGATAGAATCGAGAAAATAGCAGATGAAAGGATTAAACGATTCATTTTATTTCAAAATCAGGAGAATCAAAAGGATTGCAGTTGAGAAGATTAAGGGATTCATTTTATTTCCCTGTAGGGTGGTTTGATCCAGGGGGGGGGGGGTGGGCTCACTCACTCTCACGGAACTACATCTACTTAAGGGTCTGAACTCACTTCCTGCTTTCTCAAAATGATAATATTTTTAAAGTGGAAAAGCATTTCCAAATACTGTGAACTCAGTTGGGGCTACGTGACTATGACCTGTTCCACATTTTTTTCAAGTTTATTCGGGCTTCAAATTAACACTGGACTGCAGGCCCGAGGCTTCTGGCCTGAGGCATAAGGCCCGAGTAAACTCACAACTGGACAAGCCTGGCAGTCTTGTGTTTTTAGTTGAATAATAAGCTACTTTGTTTTGTTGGTCCGACATTAAAACAACTGGCCTCTGATCCAGTATAAATTTTGTGCCCTGCATTAGGTGTACCACTGATAATGAGCGATTGAAACCTTCCAACTTCCCGTAACATTTACTAGAATGTTCACCGAACAGTAAAATCTTTCACTTGCACGCATAGATTTTATGGTTGCGCATTTATTTATTTATCTACTTCTATTCTGTTATCAGCAAAACCTGTTCACAAACACTGTTGTCTCCCACCCTGCCCCGAGAATAACAAAAACAGAAAGACAGAGTAACATACAGAATCAAAACGCCAACTAACGGAGAGCAAATGGGCAATTACAATTCAAAATAAAACAGTCAAATATGAAAGAAGGATAACAATTTCTAATAAATAAATGAATAAAAAAATCACGACCTGTATAAAAATATTAGGAATAGAGTAAAGGAAAAAACAGGAAAAAAAAGTAAAACCGTTGATTAAAACGACAATGACATTACGTACTACTTAACATGCTAGCTCTGAGCAGGGATTTTGCAAAGCAAAAGAGCATGCTTTATGCATAGCACTGTCAATCATGCTATAGGCTAGCTAGTACAGCTCCGCCTGTACATGTATCACTGAAACCACAGTGGAAGGTATTGAATGGCGAGACAATACAATGGTTTTTATTTTTTCAGTGAACAATTTCCCTCTTGTATCGAATCACAAAATGCCACAAAAACCATCATTTGCCATTCAGTATTAGCATTTTGTGTGCACTAAACATATTCAGTCTAAATATTTTTCTCTGCAAACGTGCTGGACACAATCGCAGCCTGTAACTGAAGGAAATATATCAACTTAGGAATTATTTTTGGCAGTGTACAAATTCGATGATGTAGTACGATAGATCTGTCCAATTAGATGAATCACCCAGTGTACAAGATTGGTCAGTTGAAATGAGCCTAATGTATGTATGTCTGACATTATTAATAGTACACTGTTAGTAGATTGAGTGGGTGATGAGTAAACAAATTTAGTCTGACTGTCATTACACAGTCATTATGAGTGAGGTGTACAAAAAAAGTAGGGTTAATTATGCGTCTGTGAGCATAATACCTACAGTCAAGAGTTTGGCTAGGATCTGGAAAAAACAAATTATCACAATTTGTTTAAAAACAAATAATAAAAATAAAAAAACCCAGGGTTTCTGCACTCTGCAGTGTTCACTTACTTACACTTTTAAAGAACAACATTTTGAATATGTCTGAAATGCATTTTTGTTTACTATGATCATATAAATTTATTGCGTATAACTCCAAATAAAAATCCTAGCAAAGTGAGGTCAAACTTGCCGTTCATGTTACCATGATGTGACAGATTAGGTGCTGTGTAGCGCCTATGCTGATATTTTTGTGTACAGGATGCTCGTAAGAACTGTACTAGGAAGCAAACCGCTCTGTTCTAGCCTAGACACGTGTGTAGTGCATGCACTATGACAACGTGTGTATACGTACATGTACTGTACGTGTAAATAGTGCGCTGCGTTTAAGATGAGGTTCGGATACTACAAGGAAAACGGGCCAGTCCGGTGGACCTTATATTAATGAGAGTTGACTGTATTACCTATTCCAACATGCACGGCATGACATTTTTCTTACAGGGTGTATTATCCCTTTAGTCAGGGCTCGAATTTGGCAGGAAAATGCACAAACCTCAGGGGTTGTAACTCAAAGTATTTACTGGACCAGATTAATTGTTTAAAAATGAATAAAAAAGCACAGTATGCATTTAACTGCTTTTGTATGAACAAGCACTACGACATGTAAGAAAAGATTTATCTAGTTTGTCTTAATGGTATAAAGTATACTTGATTACTCGTAGAATTGAAAGCTCATTCATCAGATCCAAAGTCAATGTTTGTTTTTATTAAGATATTTTACACAGTAAGGTAATTAATAATTCAATTGAAAAACACAAGACCATTGGACCTGTCTGGTCAAGAGTTTAGCCCTACTTTAAAATCACTGGCCTCAGGCCTGTGTGTGGTCCACAGAGTACAATTAGAGCCCTGCTTTAACGTTAAAACAAATGGCAGCCTGAACATCTGGTGTCACACTTTGAGGCTTGTGAATAATGCCAGAGACCAGCCTTCAGCAACTGGCAGGATCCTGCCAGATCTACCTTTGACCTCGCATCCTTTTTTCTATACACTTTCAGGGAAATCCTATTCCTCAACACTGCAAACAAGACTGTGTGGACATGTGTAGGCCCACATAGTGTTTCCAAGCCCCTACATTATGTGGAACTCTTTTGTCCTCAGGTCCACACTCCCTTTGTAGCCTTAAAACACATTATACTGTGAATAGAACAGCAGTACACAAACATTAGGCAACAGCAGACGAACAGCTGGTGTGGCTGACAAACTACACCACTTCGGAGCAGACCAATCATTACAAAGAAATTGAAAGATTACATCACTGCAAGTTTATCCACCGAAACTATTGGGCCTGTAAGACCAGTGCCTGTCTCTATCCTTGCGAATAAAGACGGGGGACCAGTCTAGACAAATTGTTGCTAATTCAACCAGGGAGTAAGACGCAGATGGCGGTAAACTACATACCTCAGTGGCCTTGTCATTGTTTGCATGTTTATCAGGATGCCATTTGAGGGCCAGGTGTCTATAAGCTGAGCGGATGTCATTCTCGCTGGCACCTGTTGGATTCACAAAAAAAAAAAGAGAGAACCTTTTCCATTAATAATTATTAACAACAGATTTCAAGGGCAGGCATGAGAATGGGTGAAAAAAAAAAAACCCAGGAAACATTTTCAAGTTGGAGTGCAACTTGTGAGAGTCCCAAATTATGTGTGCGAAGCACACAACATGGGCGCACAGCGCGAAGTCCCTTACTGCCGGTGGTGCATTTCTGACACAGGTCTGTACACAGTATAAAACATGTGCTTTGTTTTGTCAGTAGACTTTAAAAAGTCTCCACACCTGTATCTTTGCTGCAGCAGTAAACGTATCAAGGGCAACTTTTGTACCGTTAATGAAGCGAGGAATGAGACAAGTCTTTACATGTACATCCATTGCGTCTCTCGCTGCTGCATGAAGATTGCAAGCAGCATATCTGGCCAGCTGCCGGGCTGCAATTTATTATTAATTTGCAGTTTTTTTTTCACAAACGCCGTGTGGATGCGTGATATACAACTACAAAGGTAAACTTACAATTTCTGATTAGAGAAAAGGGATTAGCGAAATCCAAATGTATATCCCTACAACTCACCCCCAAATTTTATATCAAATTCACACTGAACTGGAAGACCACAAATTTCAAAGGGAAAAAATACGGAACTCCGGTTTAAACCAGAAGATTCTTATGCCTGCAAGGGTATCCATGATGCCCACCAAGCTTGGACTCTGTGAAGCAGCACTTTTACTTTCAAAAGCAAAATGCAGTTTGGTCCCACGGGAAATGTCCTTCATTTTTGGAAAAGTTTCAAAAAATGTACACGATGTACGTATAAACATGCATAATTATTGTTCTGGTTGTTTCGAGTCACACTACACCCAGCGTAGTAGCCACGGTGTAGCAGCTGTAAAGTTCAAAGCATGGGAAAATCGCACTGGCAGCTTCATGTGTCGGATAAAGAAATAGCGCTGCAACTTGTTGATAAACTTTCTGTTCAAACAGAAAGACAAACTTGAAAATTTCAACAACCGCACAAACAATGTTTATAAAAATGCCTCTGAGTCAATTTTTATTTTTGTGGGCAGACTTAAGTTCAAAAATGGCGAGCCCAAATTTTTAAAAATTGGCTTCCGTGACGTAAAAAAAAGAGGCCATCTTCAAAGATTGCGCCCAACAGCCTCATACCAAGGACAGTTTTGGAACCTGGGCATCATGCCTTCCTTTCACACACCGGCTTGTGCTTCGGCAATTTTGATGGCCCCATAACATGAATAATTTTGGTGTATGTGGGCGGTGAGAAAAAAGGAAGTGCTTTGCATCAAGTTACAACCTCTTGCCCTTGGTGGATTTAGAAAAAACTTGCTTAGAGATCACCCTGATAACATCTCAGTCAGTGTACTGTACATTATGTGCATGGCATTGTGTTTGTGCCTATGATACCGAACTTGGTTCAAGGGCAAATACGTATGTAAATCAACTCAACCCAACCGTTTGAAAAAACAAGGAGACAACTTTCATTGCAATTGTTAGTGACAATAATCTAAAAGGTTATTTTTGTTTACCTCAAATCATTAAATAGAGGTTGTATGTACCATGCAAAGTTTCAAGTCCCACTTAACTTTTAAATTTAGCTTTCCTTTCTTAAAGACTAGTAAACAACATATTATATTGAACACACAATGTGTACACTTAAGTCTGTTATATAAAAAAAGTCAGGGAAATAAACTGTACAAGCTTCGTGCATTTTGAAAAATGAGAAGGACTTAAATGAACATTACACTTTTCAATGAAATCAAATCTCTTTAAACTCTTAAAAATGAAAGTACCCATAGCAATTTCAATTTTTGTATACACGTATTACAAACAATTAGTTGAAATTAACATTGAGACAAAACTAACAATTGGGATGAGGATGCTTATCTTCAGAAACCCATTTGCAAATTACGTCCAGATTGTGCTATTATTACAAAGCTTTAATGATAACATGAACGCCAGTTGGACAAAATTCTTGATTGTTTACAAGTAAACGGAAATGGATGTCAAACTTTATTCTCTGGTTTTCTTTGTTGTTTAAAATTTAGTTCACCTTAATGTGTTTCATGGCTAAATTTCACTTTCCCCACAAACTTGGTGGAATTCATTTTCATCGTCATAAGCTACGTCAAACGAAAGTATTTGAAGAAACAGACTTGTGCACACCTAAAACTCAATATGGTTGGAACCAACTTGGTCCTGGAAGTTTGAACACGCAGGGGATATGCACAGTTTTTTTGTCTAATAGCAGTTTCATCTCTTGCCTTATTAGTTATTGTACATGTAGGAGGCCTATATCATACGTATGTTGCGCCTCTCTACCAAGAGAATAGCAATTTCACAATAATCAGGGAAATCCCCAGACAACATGTGCAGAAGTTGCACAATGAAAGCTTGTACTGTATGGTAATTAAAGGGGCTGTGTTGTCATGATCAAAGCAGGCCTGTGGCTGCACACAGAATTATGAACTCATCCAGTTCAAGCACGTGCGTGCGCTCTCCTTTAAGACGCGGGGGATGGTGTGTGCACGGACGCGCTCTTCCTCTGTATCAATATGGAGAGTGCGTGCATGCGTGCAGCAACTGGGTGAGAGTTCATAATTCCATGTACAGCCACAGGCCTGCTTTGATCATGATGGCACTCCACCTTTAATTTGATAAATTTCCTGGAAACATCCTGTTGGAATATTATGAAGACGACAAGTTTTGCAACTCCTTAAAAAAATTTAAGGGCACTTTTAAACAAAACTGAAAAATCCAGAAAGAATGTGTCTCTTTGAGGAATGTCGGTCACTTCGTACCCATGTCAAGTCATACGAATGTGATATGTCGTTCTTGGGTACGATTGTGTTAGTGGAGTTGTGAGAAGAAAAATATTCTTTTCAGCAGAATTGTGGGCAATTTTAAGATTTTTATTTATTTTTCATTTTTTTGAAAAGCTGTACATTTCTTGAAAAGCTGGAAAAAATTCTTTGGTCTTGATTTGAGTCTTGAAACAGAATAACATCAATGTCTTGGAAGGATTCAGAGTTTATTTTATTTTTAACCAATCATCAACCAAAAAATAAATATATCTTCGATCATAGACGCCGCCGAATGATGGTGATTTGGTTTTAGCAGGTCTATTGTCAAGACTGCCGGCAGACAATTGAGGTACGAAGTGACTTGGGTACGAAACGACTTGGGTACGAAGTAACCTGGGTATGATATTTTTGGTTTGAAGTGACTTGGGTACTAAGTGACTTGGGTACAAGATGACTGACAACAATATCATTATGCGTATGACTTGGACATGGGTACGAAGTGACTAGTGTACAAAGTGAATGTCGGTCACTTCGTACCCAAGTCATTTCGTACGCAAGTCGTTTCGTACCCAGGTCGTTTCGTACCCAAGTCACTTCGTACCCGAGTCACTCCGTATCCAAGTCACTTCGTACCCTTGTCACTTCGTACCCTTGTCAAGTCTTACGCATATGGCGTTCTTGGGTACGATTGTTGAAACCAACCTCTGTGTATTGCTCGTTTAATGACGAAGTACCGCATTTTAGTTAATACCCCTTAATAAATTTTAATTTTGATTTGAGCAATTGCTGATAGACTTGAGTTCGTTTTTATTCATCGGGTTTTATATCTTGATCTGAAAAGATCCATTTTGTTAGTGGAGTTGTGAGCAGAAAAATTCATTTTTTAAGCTGCGCTGTAGGAAATTTATTTTTTAAAATAAATTTTAGTTATGGGTTTAGTTTTAAAATCCTTTTTTGCCAAAAAAGAATTTTCATTTAAATTGAGTTGTGTGCAACTTTTAAGTTTTTTCTGGTTTATTTATCAAAACAAAGTTAAGAATGTTAAAAAAGCCTAGTAGGTGTCTGATGAGAAGATTGTGTCTCCCGTAAATAATTGCCCAAAAGAATTTTTTGGGGGACGGGATAGGAAACTTAAAAAAAAATAATAACTGGACACTTTACAAAGGTTAGTGAGGAATTGTTATTCTAATCACAGGCTGGTCCTGATGTCCACACATAACCATGGCTGAATGACTGACACTCAGGTC
>CM021536.1:1561602-1576617 GCA_010994315.2 Pisaster ochraceus
CCGTACCAAAAGTGTGCATAAAGTTACTGAAAGAACCTACGCCAGATCCCACGCCCAAGCAGTGGTTTCGAAAAATTTCCTGATAATGTCAAGAATAGGCTAGTTGAAAGGTTGCAATCAAACATTACTCAATCCGTGGCAGTGAGGTAAAAATTGTGAGAGGTCCTCTGCATCAACTACGCTAAGTAGTAGTCCCGCCCGATTGTCCCACCTACCCCCGGAACTAAGAAGTCCCCCAAAGTTCCAAATTCGGAATCTACTCCATGGTAGTATAATATAGCAAGAGACGTTCCAACATGAACAATCTACACAGCAAAGTAGGTATTATCCCATGGTGTTAACACAAACCTAATACATATTGTCCGTAGGTCCAATTTCATAAAACTGTTCAGGTTACCAGCCAAAATACCAAAATGTAAACTGTTTGTGACTGGTTCCCTGCTAAATTTCGCTCAGCAGGAAAATTTGCTAAGCGACATTTTCTGCTGAGCAGCTTTATGAAACTGGGCCCAGGTCACTGCCGTTCCTCCTTGAAATGGCCCCCAAAAATCCTCATAAATTGAGGTCATTCTCCTTTTTTCAGGCATCTTGGGCGGAAAACCGATGATCTTGTGACAACTCACCCAACATCTGACATCTTGCACACCGTGATTTCCTTCTTAGTTATCGTCTTCAGGGGAAGTTTATCCTGAGTAGAGAGAAATTCAAACCAAATATTAGGAATATGATGAATATGATGATAGATTGTAAATTCAGGTCCAGATTGTGGCATTTGTTTCTTTCGGCAACACACTTAACCATAGTTGCTCCGTCCTTCATTTATTAATTAAATAACTAGTTCTAATATAGCGCATTTCACAATAACGTATCAATGTGCTTTACATTAGTACCCTGGTCATTGGGCCAATAACATTCCTTTTTAATCTTTCTCAGCTCCCTGGGGAGTACATGTATATAGCCCAAGCTGCCATGGTGCTCCAAAGGCTTTTTCAAACACAATGTCAACCTCTACCCTCGCAGGTAGCCATTTATACCCCTTGGTGAAGAGAAGTTTAAAGAATATTCGTAGGCATAAACATTGTTATATGCAAAAACAGAATCAAGATTTTATGGTAGTCTTGACCAAACATACCTGACGTCATCATCACAATAATCTCAGTTTGGGCCACTTTGGGAGTCAATGTCTACATGTGGTATACAGTGTAGTGCGCATTTTAGGCGAAACGAGGTTTAGATGCTTATCATTACATGCAATTTGACTGCCAACATGGCGAGCGTGGCAGGCAGTACCCGCATGTGACATTGGTGCAAAGGGTCAATATATTAGTGGTTATGATTTGAAACAAAAGTGCATACGTACGGAGGAGGATTTGTAGTAAGCCATCCCGACATCATCCAGAACGAAATACCTTCTCTTCCAGTTTTTCCTCTGGGAGACAACAAACAAAGAAAGTTATAGTACAGGTAAAAAAAAACAACAATCAGGTACAAGTAAAATACATTTGTATACAGACCAATCCATTAAGGAACTCGCACTTAGTGGTTTCTTAACATTCCCGAGACACGCATCCAGCATTCATTTTCTCACAACTCCTACCTGTTAAGTTGGCGTAACTGTACAAAATGTCAGTTTTTAGCAATTTCTTAAATGTAGCTACGAAGGGTTAAGGAGCGAATATTATAGAGGAAATTGTTCCAAAGCGGGGACCAATATAACCAAAGGTACCCTGGCCAACATATTTGGAACAGATAGGGGTATTCAAGGTGAGTGGATCGTGAATTAACCTTAGCCTACTGTCACAGCAATAAAATGATAACAGATAAGATGGGGCTTTCGGGGCTGATGGATTTCCAGATGATGATAATGAGTTTGAATTTGTTAAGTTGCTGAACACGGAACCAGTGTAGTTGGTTGAGTACCGGTGACATGTGTGTCTGGAGGCCAGCATCAAAAGCCTGTGAGCTACGCATGCAAGCGTAAATATGCGTCCCAGTAATGGCGGAAAACACTTTTGCAGGACATGATGCAACTGTGTAAATGCATCCCAGTTATGACGGAAAAAACACAAATGCAGGCTTGTCCAAAGGTACATGTAGCTTTACGCAGTCACGGTCACATTTAATGAAAAGTGAGTCTACTAGTCAAAAGGGAAAAGTGATCTTTACCACAGCCCCTTGTTTGACACACCACCCAGCTTTGAACACCTTCCTCCCGGGAAAGACCGTGCCGAGGTTTTTTTCACTCCCACTCGACAGGGACGGGGAAGGGGAACGAGGCCACGACCTGGTTCTGAGCACCGCACTCTCGTCCTCACTGTCCGTGTCACTGTGTGCATTCTAGACAAAACAAAACAGACCATAAATTAAATCCTAGTCGTCTTGCCAATCACCATTGATGTTGGAAACAGTGTTTTAGGAGTCACAAGGGGAACAGAATCTATGGGTGCCTTGGATGGGATTCGAACCCACAACGTTGGTATTTGAGGGAAGATATCGTCACCACTTGGTTTTGAGATTGTCAAGTGATTTGAGGCCCGTTTGAATCTTACCATTAAAGAGACTTGACCTTCCTCTTGCCTTTTTGTCACGCTTGTGTGTTGAAACCAAGGCAAACTTGAAAATAGACTGGTCTCAAGTAGGTCATTGGTGTATTAGGTAACCATGCTTGGTATACAGGGAACCAATCACTGCTTCTTCTTATGACAGTTCCTTGGTTGTAATCTCTTTAATTAGTCTCTCTAGTTCTTTCCAATCTTTATACACCCATGATGCAAAGTGTCCAAACCTAACTTGCCTTTGATTGTTTTAACGAAAAATGAGACGGGATTCTTGTAGGGAATGTTATTCAAACATTGGATGCATTTGAGTGCATTGTCGCAAATATAATCACGAGGTTACACCTGGACTATTCCATTTCAAGAGGCGAAGCCTCGTGAGATGGAAATGCCACAATTCATCGAATGATTATTCGGCAACAATGCACTTATTTGCATTCAATAGGCCTATTGTTTTATTTAATAACACACACATAAAACCGTGTCATTAGAACTTTTTTCACAATAAACACAAAATGGACTGCATCGAAACTAGTCCACCCCCACTCTGAAAATTCTTAACAACTTTGATGACTCCATGAGTAGACACCAACCTAATGACCTTGCTACGTTGGGACGAATGGGCGAAAACGATTATTTTGGATACGACGCTGCAAAGCTTTGCAGCGAAGTGTCCAAATAGCGTCCTATATTAACCAATATAGGAATCCTATATTAAATTTTGGAGCATCACGGCAGTGAATACATGGCAAGAAAAAAGTATGGCGCGTGATGCTGTTCCACCAATCAAATGACAAGGATCTATGTGTGCAGTATATAAAGCAATTTTTACTTTGTACATACAATTTTTTCATACTACTTTCATACTCCATTCATCAATCAGTGAACAATGACGTACAAAGCAAAAAGCAACATTCACAAAGCAAAATATGGACAAATGGGATTGAAAATTGAATATGTGATTGACCATGTCAGGCCTTGCGCTGAAGTAGCCCACCGGGCTAGTAAACTGTGCATTTTACTTGCCTTCAGGAAATTTTAGTAGCCCAGATTTCAAACATTTAATGTCATAAATGTATGTCTTTGATGTATTAATGGTGGCAATCACAACCAGTGTAATGGTCAAATGAAGCTACATTTACACATTTTCAACATTTAACACATTTTAAAAATTGTATCTTTTACCTCTGAAAAGGAAGAAACATGAGCGTTTTGAACGAGTAGTCTGCACAGTTTTTAGTCATGAGTAGCCCACAGGGCAAGGTGAGAAGTGGTGTTTACTAGCCCATAGCAGTTTATACTAGAATATGTACGCCGCCGGGCTAGTGTTAAGGGCAAGCCCTGCATGTGCTATATGATGATACAAAAAAGTCTTTACCAATAAACCTTGGAGACCCAATGGCTTAATTTACATGTAAGTGGTTAGACTCATGAGTACTGGCAGTCTGGCACACGGTGCAAATTCAAGTCCAAGTAGGGTATGTTGGATTCAAAAGGATTCAGGGTACCGTCATTTTCAGACCACAAGTTGCGGCTTATGAATCGATTTTCAGGTTTTCAGCATGCTCCACCGTCGCTTAAATAACGGGCGGCTTATAGCCCCAAATGTACCGTGAACAAGCTCAAATTCGTACTGCTGCTAAGCAGAAAAGCCTTGCAAGGTTCTGTCCTGGGCCCAATTTCATAGAGCTGCTTAAGCTAAACATATTGCTCGACAATTTTCTGCTTAGCATAAATGAGCAGAATACCAGTCACAAATCCTACATGTGACATGGTAGTTTAGCTGGTAACCTTATTCTGGTAATCATAAGTTTGTTGTGCCTAGCTACTTGTTGCACTAAAGCAGCTCTATGGAATTGGGCCCTGGGCAAAAACGTAGCAGGGCATCAGTTACAACAATGTTACACTCCGTTGTGTTTTAGTTGGTTACCTGTTCATGGTATGCATTAACATTTTTCCATGCTTTAAAACACATTCTTTTGCCCACATGTTTTATCAAATTTGACCACAAACTCAGCGTGTGTCTTTCTGCTAACTGTACGTACAGGTTCTTTAATGATTGCAATGAGGAACTCAGGAAGGAAGAACATTTCTGTCATTCAAGCTTCAACCACAGTGCCACAAAATTCATAAATTTGTATGGGATTAAATACAACGCTGTCTCAGCTACCCCAAAGTCAACTAAGATTGTTATAATTTGACGGCAACTTCTCATGGCCTAGATCTTGATTGGCGATGCTTTTTTTTGTTTTATTAGTCACCGGTAGAGGGCACAACAGTGACTGGCTCAGAGGGAGTGGGCAAGTCTAGAAATCCTGTTCAAAAGTTTGATCCAGATGTTTGTTTGATACAGGTACCTCTTCTCCAGTAATTTGTGTTGCAGTATCATCAGTGACTATAAAACAAACATCGCCATTCAAGACTACCTAGATAATAGTGTAAAAGCTGGTTAAGAACCTGTGCAAGTATAAAACCATTACAAGATGAGTTAGCTAATATGCAGTCTGCCCTCTGACAGACACCCAGATTTCCTGGAGCCATCAACCACACAAACATGCTACATAAGCTAAGCACAAATAGCTTTGCTTAGCAAAAAACAGGTTCCCTGCTAATGCTAACTTAATAGTATTTCCTGCTTACGGCTCTATATACATGTGTTTTGCCTTAGTTTTTTTGAGATGTCGTAAGCTTTAGTACAATTAGAAGCTCTAAACCTTTCTACTGAGGCCTATGTTTGTTATGACATTGGAACCAGACTACTACAGCTAAGCACACTGATTGGTTAGTAGTGTCACACACGGTCAATAAATTTGCATAAATTTAAATATAATTTGCCAAAGTCAAATTAACTGCTTTCTTTAGGCAGAATTTCGGATGAATTTTTTAATACTTCTTAGAACAAGAGCAGGTGTTTTTTTTAGAAAGTTTGCTCCAAGACTTGTTACAAGTTAATGCCAGAAACACCGGCTGAAAATGATTATTTAAGAAGTGAATGGTAGTAGATAATGGCTGGATTTATGGACATGGTGGAATGGGAGCCATGACAGACCAAGCACAGGGGAGGTCCTTTGTCATCCTTGGGCGGGCCTCAAAATTTATCTCCATTCCAACTGGAGAAACTGTGGTAACTGTTCCTGTTAGCACGTCTGATAGTTGAACTTATGCAAATTTATGTTTCGACTCCTCTATCGGGAAGTGGTTTACCAAAAACAAATACTCATTTATAGTTTTAAAGAATGCAATGAGTATATAGTTGAGAATATAATCTACGTCCGCCTACAAAATTATTTTTGTAACCACAGTAAAAAACAAAGATCGGTAGACTTTCAATGACAGGGCTCAAATTTTGAGTTAAAAAAATCTCCAAGACCGCAGGGCTTGCATCTCAAGATCCAGAACAATTGTTACAAGACCTGAATCAAAATGAGAGAAATTGTCGCAAGGAAACTGTTTTTATTTGAACAAGCACTGAGAGAAGATTGATCTCAGTTGTCGCATGAGTACTACGCTCATATACTCCACAGAATTGAAATTGTTATCGGACTCAAAGTCAACGTTTGAACAAAAATGTTTTAAATTAAAGATGAGGTGATGTACTATTATTCAAAAATGCAAGAACACCAGACGTGTCCAGTTGTATGTTTACTGGCTGGACACTAAAGCCACTGGCCTCAGGCCTGTGATCCACTGTAAATTTGGAGCCCTGAATGAATGTACCATGCCTGTATTACAAGCAAAAGCTGGCCTGAAATTTACTTTTTGTCAAACTAAGAAACTTTTAGCTGCCAAAATGACTATTAGATTACAGGAATGTTTTGATGGGGCCCGGAAGCAAAAGCAGGACAAAAGTTGCAAACACCTGCTTGGCCTCTATAAAATTCCAGTGAGAGATCTTAAGCAGTAAGGTTACAAGTTTTGTAATCATGCGTTTTGGGGAAATCTACTGAGAAAACCGGACGTCAACTGTGAGGAATCAATATTTTATTCTACTAGTAATTATTACAAAAGATGGTTCCCACTTAATGTCACAGTGTGAAGTCGGCCTGATGTCACGGTCGTTTTGTTGCTACACAGCTGTCTAAGCCATGAGGGCCTTCACAAGAGGCTCGCTCTGTCTTTAGATCTAAATGAATTTCAACAAATAATGTCCCACAATTTGAACCTGTCAATTTAGCTTTAACCCTAGCAGTGGTGTGTTAGGTGTGTGTAATGCCATGGACTTTCAGCTGTAACTTTGTTGTTGAAATTGCGGATGAACATTTCTAGAAACAACAACGGCAATCAAGGCATACACAAGTTCAAAGCCGACTTCCCAAACTCTATCTTGGTTACACTTTGAACTTTCATAAAGGCCATTTTGTGAGGGTCACAAGTAGGATGTGTTGCAACCAACACAAATAGGGCCCATTTAACCAACCCTGCCAATACACTGTCCGAAAATTCAGCCAAGTAAATTGAGCCAAGACACTGCTATGGTCAATAAAATAGTACAGTAATTAATTTGTACTACTTGCACAACTTTCCTGGTTTCCGATCTGTATCTGATAGTTCCCAATAGCTGCCATCTTTACAGGGAACTTGGGTTTTGGATTTGAGCTGCGTCAAGCGAACTTTTCTACGCAGCCAAGTGGTCCACTGACCAATCAATGGAGGAGTTTGATAAAACTCCTGCATGCCGCGCATGGTATTCACGCAAAAGATATAGTTGTTGTGCGTTCAAAAAGATACTATCATTGTCCGTGAAAAAGGCCGTCTTTACACTGTGTGATGTCAAGTGAAAACTATCTACACGTTATAAACACTTGTCATTCTTGAGTTAATTTGGAGATCTACTCAGGGCTCGAGTTTGGGTGGAAAATCCACAAGACTGCAGGGCTTGTAGCTCAAAATATTTACTGGACGCAAACTTATTTTACGAGACCCGAATCAAAATGAGTTGAACATGCCCTCAGAGAAGATGTATTTCATTTGTGTTAATGTGTAAGTGTAGTTCAATACTCTTTTAAAAAGACAAGTGAAAGATAATTATTGCATTTACAGTCAAGATATTTTCATAAAGATTTTTACACAATGAGATATCTTAATCAGTTGAGAAACACAAGACCGCTGGGCTTGTCCCAAAATGAGTTTACTTTACAAGACCAGAATCGAAATGAGTTGAACATGCACTCAGAGACGACGTATTTCTTTTGTGTTTATGTGTAAGTGTACTTTGATACTCTTTAAAAAGAGAAGTGAAAGATAATAATCGCATTCACAGTCAACATGTTTTCACAAAGATTTTACACAATGAGACATTTTAATCAGTTGCAAAACACAAGACCACTGGGCTTGTCCCAAATTGAGTTTACTTGCCCTGCGCTAAAATCACAGGCCTCGGGCCTGCGGTCGAATGTGTTAACGTTGAGCCCTGCAACTTACAATGTATATCATATTATTAACAGATACCAAAGCACACTCAAAAATAAGCTCTAATGAAAGAGAGAGACACTCAAGAATTAAAAGCTAAGATTTTTAAAAGGGTTCACTACCAACAAGATGTGAAGTGCTTCTTCTTGCTTTATATTATGCCCCAACTTAAATTCCATCCCAACTATAGCTGGAAATTCCAAGTATAGATTAGCCAGACCAAGCTTGAGCAAATTCTAGCTGGGGTAGGCCCAGTTGTCAATCGGGCAGTAACTTAAGTTTGGGCATAACATAGAGCGTGTCCAATGACCTCAACAGCTTGTGCGTACAACATGTACATCTACATGCGGATGGCAGGCAACCACAAACAACGAATGCAACAAACTGAAGCTGGATTCATACTACATGCAAATAGGAAGTCAATCTTGACATCAAAGAGAGTCCGTCAAATGGTTCCCACAAGTAGAATCATGCTTAAATTATAACCACTTCATGTCAAGTTTGTCAAAACTGGCTTTTAAATGGCAAACGTTTTTTAATGCTCAGAACAACATTAGAGCCCCCTCTATTTTTTTGCGGTCAGCTGGACGGCTGACATGTATGATCACCCGGACATTCCAATACGTGCTATGTTTTGTTTCAAGCAAACAAGGGACAGAGGTACTGGAATTTAGGCTCGAAATCTCCCTTTTCCCAGAGGTTATTGTGTATAAACCCTGATTCCAGACCGTTGTCCTTTTGTTATACAAAATGCAGGTAACAAAAATGGCAACCATTGTTTATCATTTCATTCAGCTCAATGGGAGGTAAGTCCAAGGGTTTTGAGATTCCAGCATACATTGCAGATGGCTTATGGCCGAGTTTTTGAGATTCACGGAGAATGCTTAGTTATATTTCAAAATACTTATTATGAGAACCTTTGTCTTTCTTCTGTCAAGTCAGGGTTTCATTGTGACAACAATGTTTTCAAAGGAAAACTGTTACTCTGGAAACTCAAAAAAGTTCCGACATGGAAAGTTTTTTTGAACACCGACCCAAAGTGGTAAACAGGTTTTTCGCATGAAGTATGAATGTACCTGAAATGTGCAGTGGCATGCAGTCTGACAAAATGCAGCAATATACAAGACCAGAGAGGGGTTGGCAGGCGAGGGGGTGGTAGTTACAAGGAGATACCTGTGTGTATTCAAGATGAGACTTGAGGTGTGACGTACAAGCTGGCTGATGACTCTGCCTTCTATCACTGTTCTTCACATCAGAGATAAATGCGGTAACATACAGTACAGTTTTAATAACAATCTCTTGATCTTACAGTCAACCCTCCTATTATCTTGCCATTCAATATGGTCAACCCTCCCACTATCAGGCCATTCAATATAGTCAACCCTCTCACAATTTGGTTATTTAATGTATTCAACCCTCCCACTATCTGGTCATTGAATATAGTCAACCCTCCAACTATCTGGCCATTCAATAACATTCACTGCATTCTTGAATGATCGTATAACTATGCCATGGCGCTGTATGATATCATGGGGCTAATGCATCCACACACATAGTAAACCCTCCTACTGTCTGGCCATTCAATACCATCCACGGTGGTTTTGAATGATAGCTAACCGATGGCAGCACTTTGTATGGTATCATGTGGTGCATCAACACATATAGTCAACCCTCCTACTGTCTGGCCATTCAATATCACCCACTGTGGTTTTGAAGGATAAAAATAATAAGCCAGAGCGTTGTATGATAATATCCCCCACTCAATGAATAATATTAAATGGTCAGACAATAAGAGGGTTGACTGTGTACTGTGTAGATGCATTCACCACATGTGATCACAGAACACAGCCAGCCCTACTAATTTTCTGACTTTTCAACATCATTCACTGAGTGGTTTTAAAGGATAAATACACTATGCCGGCCTGCAATAATGTGAATCATCTACTTTTAAGAAATATCTTAAAACAAAAAACCTTCTGATGGCAACTGAATGGCATCCTCGAATAAAAGATATTGACAAAGTAGTGAGACTGCTAACATTAGGGCTAAGTAGCTCATTTGGTAGAGCACATTAATCGGAGGTCGCAGGTTCAAATCCCACTCTATCAATTTTTCTTTGTTCAAAGTAAAATTTACCCAGTCAGTTTCCATGGTAGTTTACTACTTGATAAAATAAGAAACCTGTAAACATTCACATGTCAAATACAAATATAGAACAGCAAATTTTCAGAGTGTCAATCCCCTTTCAATGCTCTAAACATTTTCTTTAGAAATGCTTATTTTGTTTTAATTTAAAATAATTTTTTTTCTTTTAAAAAAATATCAGCAGGCCCTTGGAGGGGGCTCTACCTGCCCCCCAGCCTTCCCCCTTGGGGGAGCCACTGTCTGCCAATGTCTTTCTCTGATTTACCAAAACTCTGACTCTCTCATTTGATGGGGGTTAGTATAGGACAAACATTTTAGGACAGTATTTTAAAGTAATTTTGCGAGAGGAAATCAACTGCTCATCTGACAGGGCTCAAATTCGGGGTAAAATTCCACAAGACCGCAGGGCTTGTAGCTCAAAAAAGTTTACCGGACCAGAATTTATTTCACAAGACCAGAATTTTTATGAAAAAGAGCTTTCTGCACAGTTAACCATGTAAACTGTTTTTTATTTGAACAAGCACTACGATAAGATTTTTCTCATTCGTCTTATGGGTTAGTATATTTTGATACTCGCTAGAACCTGACTCAAGGTCAACATTTGAACTGACATGATTTCTTTCTGTTAAAGATATTACACAGTATTCAATTGAAAAACACAAGACCACCGGACTTGTCAGGTCATGAGTTTACTGGCCCAAGGCCAAAATCACTGGCCTGGGGCCGGTGGTCCAGTGTCAAATTCGAGCCCTGTCTGAGAGTTCATCGTTGGTAGCTACGCACTCATCTCTTTATTGGTAGCATTTGGCAAGTTCAAATGCCCTCTTATGTTGAATCTTAACTGGTTAGCACCCGTTATCACGCACTTAGGGCCAGCAGATGTGTCTGCTCCGATGAAGCAGTGGGCATGGCGGTTTGATTGTCTTGAATGATTAGGTTAATTGTTTGTTGAGGGTACAGAAAGCCAAGACCAGGCAATAAAGGCCATTTCCTCTGCAGTCTTTGTGGAAATGTAAATCCATGCTTGGAATTAAAAACAACAACAAATTCACGTAAAAACTGTAAGCAGTGCAGCCACGATGATTGACAATTTTTGTCGCCGAGACCCATTTCACCAAAGACCCCCCCCCCTACAGTTCCTTTCAATATTTCAAACTTCAGTTTATTTAACGAGTATTTCTTTATTATTATTTATTATTCTGGCTGCGACGCCAACTGTTCTCAGAAAAGTGAACATAATTACTATACTAGCCATAAAACCCCACTGAGAGAAGACAAGGAAGGAAGTTTCAGGTTTAGATAAGGGAGGATAGGCTAACCCGTGAGAACTGTTCCAGAGAAAACCCACTCAATCATGTAGGGACTGTAAATCCCATCCACATAGTGCCCCCGGTGTGATTTGAACTAGGGTCCTAGAGGTTGAAGGCAAGGAAAGGTACCACCGGGCCAACCCTTGATGCCAATTAGTACTCTAAACTGAAATAGTCACATTGTCCTGATTCCAAACCAACAATAAAACCATGATGTCCGATTTGTTAAAAAATCTTTGTCAGCGATGATGAAACCTGTTTATTTTGGGTACTAAACGCTTACGCCTACATGATATCTAAAAGGACCGTTTCCTTTTTCCCAATACATGTATGTTTACATTTAATAACTCTATCTATTTCTCAGTGTTAGTAACATGCTTATAACAGACCCAAGGATCCGATTGGCTAAATCAAACTCCCAATCAGCATAATCACCCGCCAAATCAGCCACCAACCTTTCAATTTTAGAACTACATGATAAAACACTTGACCAAATCATAAAGTTGTTGCTGTTGTAAAACCCTAAGATATCTTTCTCCAGCGTCAAGTCGTGCAAATATAAACCAATAAATCAGGGTTCTTCCCATGCACAAGCCAGTGTATTAGGCTAATACACGCCAATTCCGTGCTGATATGCGCAAATTGCGAGCCGATACACGCAAAATGCTAATACAAAAAAAAAGAGTAAAAATTGTGGGTTTTTTTTACTTCAGATGAAATTCACAAAAATCTTCAAGATAAAACCATTTAGAATGCTCCAGATTGCACAGTAGGGCTTTTAAAAGAAAAATAAACACCAAGTAGAAAAAAATTCTGAGGAACTCGTTTCAATTCAGCGTGCTTTGGCCAAACTTCAAGAATTTGGGTCAAGAATGCCCCCCCCCCCCAGTTTTGACAAACCCTGGGGAGAACCCTGATATTGACTGATCAATTCAACAACATTTTCAACCCTGTAACAACAGTTACTGCTTGGGCAGTTTTTGAATGTATTGTTTCACTCTTGAAGTGCATTATTTTTAACGATCATAACAGTTGTCTTGTAAATGATAACAAATTTCCCTCATGCGTTTTTTGTGCAACGTGCAAGCAGTCTTTGCACTCACCATTTTCTTGTACTCTAAATACACTCTCCAGGGTACATTGGATTTCCATTTTATCGAACTCTGTTGGGTATATTTAGTCAACAGATAACAGTTGTGAGAGCCGAGATTTGCTTGCCTAGGTTCTTGTTACTTTTGTACACCAAAAAACACGCACACAACATCGAGCAAGGACGATCAAAACCGTAAACAAACTGTCCACCGCCATTTTATGGTCACATTAACATGACAAGACTAGAGTCGATCTCACTTTAATTTAATTTAATTTAATTTAATTTAATTTCGTTGCGCATGCGCTGCGTATGTCACAAACTAACCACTACTTAACCATTGGTCTGTGATCGTACTTGCTCTTTTGTAATTGACAAAGACCAGTGTCTGCACTCTGCACTCTGCCCCAAAATAAACGTTAACTAACAAATGTCTGAATGTTTTAAAGCTCACTCGATCATCGGAATCACATGTTTTCACTGTTTTCAAACATCAAGTTTTGGATTACACAAAACCAAAGTAAATATTTACTCAACTCTCAAAAGCTATAGCATTTCAAGCAAAAGTATTTAAAGTGAAAATTTTCACTACGACTGTCTTTATACCGTGTAAGTTATGTGCAAATCTGTGAAAATTTCTATTTTCAATCTTACCAAAATAAGCCACAGTCTTTAAACAAACAGTCTATTTAACTTTTGAAAATGCTTAAAACTAGCAGTAACAAATCCTCCAAAACCCTATTCAAGAGGTGGTCTGACTTTGTAGGATATGGTACAGTCGCTGTCAATGGGATTTTGTCCCCAGTGTGTGTCCCCCAAATGGTAATTTAGCATTGGTTGATGGAAGGTGATTCAAAAGAGGGCGCTATCAGACGAAATTTCTACACAATTTGCCATAGGGGGACACAGAATCTCCTGCCATACCCACCCAAATACACCTGTTTATCAGTGGCCAAGACATACAGTACATGTACCTATAAATTAATCAGAGTCCAGACATTTGAGTGGTGAGTTCAGAGGGTGAGTTCAGAGGGGTCTCTCTCTCTCGGAGTGAGGGTTAAACGACCAATCGTTTTCAGAACATTGGATATTGTGATATCAGTCGTATGGTGAAACCCTAGTTGGTACTTTGTAGAATGGTTCGGTTCGCCATGGCCAAGCAGTCAAGCGCACTTGACTCAAGCTCCATTGCTTCTGATCAGCAGAGTGTGGGTTCAAGTCCTGGTCGTGACACTTGTGTCCTTAAGGCAAGACACTTAACCATTATTGCTTCGTCCTTCAGATGAGACATACAGCCATATGTCCTGTGTGTTGTGCAATGCATGTGAAAGAACCCAGTACACTCATCGTTAAGAGAAGGGGTTCACCCCGGTGTTTTGTGGTTTGGTTGGCTGCAGGTTGCGCCTGTAGCACCATGTAAACATGGTGCTATGTAAATAAATGGGTCTTATATTTCAAACATAGCTCTGCATACCTTGTAGAAAAACTTTAGGTACTTTGAGACACCCCCTCGGGTGTGATAATGCGCTATTTAACAACTGCGTATTATTACAAAATATGAATCATGCTCTCTTGTGCCCCACTCCATATCAACCAGGTATTTTCATAAACCAATGACAACACACCCAAAGTTGACACAACAAGGCTGTCTCACAGCCAAGATGTGTTGATGTCGCACAAAGCATTTGGGATTTGTATTAGCTAAGAGTATTATTCAATCGACAGTAAGTCTAGTTCCTCACCTCTACTGCCTTCCTGTGTACCACCCCTCCAACGATTTCCGTCTTATAGCTCAGGAGAGATTTATTGGGAGACTTTGGGGATGAGCCTCCGAGACTGTTGGCCTTTGAGATGTCCACTTTTAGAGGTGGAGTCGTCGTCTTAGTAGACTCAGGAACCGGTACCTTGAAAATACATGAAAAAACAGTCTGTGAGCTTGGGCTTGGGCTTGGGCTTAGGTTTGGGCTAAGCTTTGGGCTTATTTTTGGGCTTAGCTTCGACAGTTATTAAGAAAGCTTGTACTTTCATAGCAAGGCACCAAACAGGTAGACAGTGTAAAAGCTGAGGGTCGTAGATTGGGTAGGATCATAGATTGGGTAGGATCATAGATTGGGTAGGATCATAGATTGGTAAATAGACCTTTCTATTGCAATGTCACAGCCCGACTTTTTGCCAACCGAGGTCGGGGAAAACTATGGAAAGCCATAAATGCAAAAAACAAAAACAGATAGCCACAGTTTGTGACATTGTTACACAAATATTCAAAAATAGTGTTGAATTTGTTGGAAACAAAGCAACCAACCATGGGATGTTTAAAAAAAAAATGTATGAACGCTTGCAGAAATGAGTTGAATTGGGTCATAATATCTGTTAACAGGATTGAATGTTTTTGCTAACATTCCGAGGCTTCATGCCAACCAGGCCGGTTTGTTTCAATGGAAAGGTCTTTACTCCAAGAGTTGATGACCATAAAAACTTACTTGGTGAGAAGCACTGCAGCTGTTGA
>CM021536.1:1684157-1696790 GCA_010994315.2 Pisaster ochraceus
CAGCCTGCTTGTCAAGTTTTCATTGATGTCTCACACCTTTTGACATGTGTGGTGCATCAAGAATAAACTGTGAACATCCATGTACATTCATTCATTCATAATGATTTACTCCATAGAAATTTCCGCCATATTGCACAGAAACTTAGCACAAACAAACAAAAATCATGTAAGAAAACTACACAGATAAAAGAGCATGGACCGCGGCAATTATTGCACATGCTGTCTTTAATGTAAAACCACTTCCCATTTACTGACTCTTTCAAATCGTTGAATTTTTGTATAAAAAAAGAATAGAATATTTCCAGCCTGCAACTTACAGAATTAATTCATATTTCAACATTGAGGCTGGTTCATTTCCATGTGAGTGTGAACTTGAAGCCAAGTTTGACGAGCTTTAAAAAGTCTTGGTTCCAAGATGCTCCAGTTGTGTAGTCACTTGAACCTAACCGCTATCTAAACCGCTATTACCCCACGAACTGCTTGCCGCCAGAGGGCGCTATCATTCCTGTATTTGTTTACAGGAAGGATAGCGCCCTCTAGCAGCGACAAGTTTTTTTTGTGACTTCATGTATTCGTGATTACACAACTGGAGCGTCTTGAAACCAAGAATAAACAGTGAGATACTGTTGATTCCTAAGTTTTCATCCTGTTTTTATTGTTTCTAGGGGACAGTAAGGAAGGGGGCAACGAGAGCTAAACGCCCACCCCCGAAGAAGAAGGTTCAAGCGTACTTCACGGTCGCAGACTTTGCAAGCAGTGCCGGAGATAGCATCAGCTTTCAGAGTGGGGAGAAAGTTCAGGTATGTGAAAAGCAACAGTCACAATCGCAAAAGATTACTATCGGTGTACCAACTGGCTCTTTAACAAAAACCACTATATTTTTCTGTCTTCCACTCTGTTAGATATCTGTTGGTAGGTTTTTAAACTTCTTTTTCATCACTTCAGCTCTGATCGACTATGGGGCTCCTCCTACTTTTCAGTATGGGTATTTTTTGCATTTTTTACCTGACAGAATACTGTGCCCACTCGTGAGGGTTCATTGTCTGTAGTTTTAGAAAAAAGAAAACAAATTTGAAAGCACGTGGTGTGTTTACAGATGGTGTTCGATAAGGCAATTGCTTCAAGGTTGTTCTGACAGTTTGATTATATTTAAATGTTAAACAGGTGGTACAAGAGTCCGACAGTGGTTGGTGGTTGGTGAAGATAGGTGAAGAAGAGGGCTGGGCACCGTCCACTTACATAGAAGCTAGAGATGAGCCAGAGGCAGAAACCAGACCGATAAGATCCTCCATGCAATCGCTTGATGAAGAGACGGGGGAGTCTAAGCCGCCACGCCCCCCTCCCGTCAATGCCCGAAAAGCCAGCGATGCAGCACAGGGTCAAAGTTCACCTAATATGCGCAGGCCGGTGCCCATCCCGCAGAGTACCGATAACCCCAGTGCATTCAGGCCTATATCAAATCATGGCAGACCACTGCCTATTGTCCCTGCAAAGAAACCCCTACCGAAGGTAAAACCAACCCCCACCACTCCACAAAACGGTGGAGGTACTCCTGAATTCCTCAAAGCTCAGGCGAATCTGAAGCCAGTCAACGGCAATGCCAAGAAAGTTCCCATGAAGGTTAATCAGTTGAAGAACCAATTAGAATCCATGAAAACCCACGATAGCCAATCACAGCCGGGTAAGGTTGGGGGTTATGTAACAACAGGTGCATACGCTAATGACGATGAGGATGGTTTGAGTTTTGAGGAAGGCGTTAACGTTGAGGTGATAGAGGAAGATGATAGTGGGTGGTGGTTGGTACGAATTGATGATGTAGAGGGATGGGCTCCGTCAACTTATCTTGAAAAATTGTAATGTTTATAGAGCCTTCTCTGTAATTAATGTAGAGAAATATCAACAAGATCAGCACTATCAAAAAATGATTGTTCAAGTTACTGTTATGCTGCCAAACATTTTGATGTTTTGCATTTTTTTGAAAATCATAGGTATAGAATTTATGTAAAATAAAAATGATCTTCATAGAATGTGCCCAATTTTTGTGTTTTATAATAAAACATTGAACAAATTTGACAGTGCAATTGGATATGCAAGAAGAACCCCACTTATTACAAACTAAAAATGTTACAGTTTTTTGTAAGAAATAGTAAGATTTTTTGTATCTTAGTGAGTACTTCTGTGAGATAGTAGAAAATATGTGGGAGAATGTTTGAGGTTTTAGTGAATTTTGTCAAATTAAACCAGTATGGAGTCCTGACTTAAGAGTATTGTAATGCAGGAATTTGAAAGTAAATGGTATGTTCCTTTTTGATGTCAATCATTGGTGCTGGATGGGAGTTAGGCCGTGTTGGAATTAGTGGCTTTGGCTACCAGCTGCGGCTGTTGGGAAGGGTGTTGCTATGGGCCATCCTATTCCTTAGCTCTTGGTCAAACTACAGCTGTAGCCGCTACTAAGCCAATTGCGAGTTAGATTTGGATAATGTCGGGTACAATGACTTGCTTAGTCACAAGTCGCTGCTTCAATTCGATTACCTCAGTCTATGGACACAGTTGCTATGTCAAGTGGTACAGGGTAAGCTTTTGTATAGCAACCTCCAGATGGGCAAACCCGGGTACCATTGTGCCATACACATTCATTCAGAACTGTGTATGGGACCGGTGTTCGCTGTCTCTTACGTAACTGCGCAAAAACCAGCACCAGACCATGAGACATAGCAACTGCCTCCAAAGGCTGAGGAATTCAGATTTAAGTGGTAATAAGTTGTGACTAAAGCAAAGTCATTGTATAAGACATTTTCAAGGGTAACTCGCAAATGGCTTATTTAAACAAGGTCTTTACTCTGATCATCTACATTGACACTTTTGTCTTCCATTGGGGACCAGAGTTCCAACTTGGTCCCTGACATCACAATGTCATTTTCAAGTCGGAAAAAAATTGTTATTGGTACGAAGCATTTTTCATTTATACTTACTGTACTTAAATTTTTATATATCACAATATATATTTTTGTATTACTACTTAAGCATTTAGTGTAACTACATGTATATCTGTACAATTTGAGCGATTTTATAAATATACTGGTGAAACATTTTTGTCTGAACATGAAATAGTTAAATTTGATTGTAAACATTTTGTAGGGTGTTCAGGATACATGACATAGCGTGTGTCAATGGACCTTATGCATGCGGTCATTTGAGTGGGGCACCCCGCTTGTAGAGCCCAAGAAGTTGCTCCGCATTCACTGTGCTACAAATCTGTGTGTTTCCATTGATTGATTACAGGTTTACCTCTAAGATAGCGGCTAGATAATGTCAATTCATTAAGGTCTGTTGGAAGAGTACACCATATGATTAAATAAAATGGGTTCAGTGGTTACTTCCCTTGCCTTTCACCTCTTTTGACCCTGGTTCAAATCCCACCTCAGATCAGAGCTCTGCATGTGGATTGGTTCTTTAAAGCAAAGGTTACAGAGATCCGAATGTGCAAGATGGGGGCGTTTGGGCTGAAATGTGAAATGTTCACTGGACGCCATTTCAGCAAGCAACTCTTTTGATGTGAACAGTGTAGACAATGACCATTTTCAATGCTTGCTGAAATGGCACCCAGGTGTACTTCATGCTGCAACAATAGACAGAGCTCCAGTTCCCCATCACATTTCGACGCTCTATAATTGTTGGGTAATATACCACACATAGAATATGGTAATATACCACACATAGAAGTAAAACAGGCTGGCTCAGGGCGGTTACTTCTCTTGTCTTACACCTCTGTGGACCAGTGGTTCAAATCCCACCTCAGATCAGATCTTTGCATGTGAATTGGGTTTTCAGTTCCTACCTGATTGTGTTGTTTGCTGCCCCATCATTGCCCATATGGGGTTTCCCTCTTTTACATCAAAACGGAACGATTCTTCATCATTTCCAACTCATCCTGTTAGGAGAGGGGTTGTTGGGTGTGTAGTGAAGTAAAAACACTTTCTACGTTGCTGTAGAGAAATTTTCCGTGAAATTATTTTGTCTGCAGAACTTTGGTTGGTTGTCATATGCTTCAAGTGCATAAAGTTTTGGCCAAATATTCAGCTATACCAAGTCAGTTTGCAACTGCTAAAATATGCAAAGTTTACAAGGGATTACTTAATTATATTACAAGTTATAGATTATAAGTTAGAGATTATAATATAACTTATAATATAAGTTATAGATTATGTTATAACCAAATGTTTTAATTTCAATTTAACTTAAAATGACCTAGATACTTCACATACAGTAGGCCTGTCTGTTTATTTTATGTATATGAGTTTGAGGGAATAAAGGGAGCTTTTATTGTTACATAATTACCAATTAATAAGCTTTAAATAGAGAACAAACAAGTGCCTGTATTGATCACACACATGGATCCCTCATCATCAACACTTCTTTCTTTTAAAGTTCACTTAGTGTCTTAAGACAAATGGCCGGAAGTGTTTTTCAAAAAAAGAAAAGAAAAGAAATTAGCTCTTTCACTTCAATGTGACCACTTTCTATTTATTTACAGTGCATGATGTTCACAATAAACACTTATAAAATATAGCCGAAACATATTTGTTGTGTTACTCTTTGTTTTTTATGTGTTTCAAGTCTGCTTATAATAAAAGCACACGGGGAAGCTGGTGTGTATATAGCCTATAAGCTTTCACTGTTGTTTTTATAGGAGTCGATAATCATTTCTCAAAAACTCATTAGGCAAAAAATTGTTCAAAGGGAAGTGTTCCCAACATGGCCATCTTTATACCATGTAGGTTATGTGCAAACCTGTGGATCTTACCAATATGCACAACCAATATTTGGAAATTGTCTACATTTCCCATTAATTTATAAAATTGATAAAGCAGTCTAAGATATTCTCATTGAATTTTTTTAAATACTAAATTAGATAAAAAAAAAATAAATAAAAACATAAATCAGAAAAAATGCCCTTACTTATATACTTTTTGCTGTTGGTTTATTTATTTAAAACTACTACCCCGCCCTCCCCCCGATCCTGAGCTCGAGCAGAGACAAGTGAGATCGAGGTTTTTTCCTCAAATGTTTTGGGGAGGAGGATGGCAGTATTGATGAATTTAAAGATGGCGGCCTCCGTATAACCCGCGTGCGTTCACAACGTGGTACTTCTTCGAATAAGTTTCTACAAAGTTTCATCCAGGTTTAAGGTATAACATGTTTAAAATAATTGATAAACTTGCTACAGATTGTTTTGGTGTTCCTTTGAGAGGATAGTTTATTCAGATTCAAGGGAAATTAGAGAATTGCGGCGAGGAGTAACTCATCGTCTCACCTAGCGTTGCGATGATGATCGTATTCGTAACCCTCCAATCTTGCTCCATCCTCCCGCGTCGGGAGCGAGGATGGAGGGGCGGTAACGATCATCGCAACTACGTCTGACCGTGACTATGTCAATGAACTAGTTTACTTTTCAGCAGTAGTTCATGAGTTAAAAGAAAACTGTGTTCATTTCATCCACCTCCATGCTTCATCCTTCATCCTTCATCCATGTGACTACACTTTGGAGATTGATTGTGATTTGTATCTCTGTCATGTCTGTGTTGTGTGTGACTGTGAGTGTTAGAGTTTGCCTTGTAATTGTAGTTACTAGTAGTTGTAGTGCATGGACTGAGGGGTACTGTGGTAGGACGTCAGTGTCTGTTGCACTTCACTGATACTAATCAGTGATAGCCTGGGTTAGGTATACAATAGTAAAATACATACTGTGTAAAGCATCTCTACAACAATCGATCCTACCTAGTCCTACATCATCATTCATCATACTAAAAAAATTAAATGCAAACAAAATTTCAACTAAGTAATAATGTCAATGACAATATGCTATGATATTTTTAAATACCCTATCTATTTAACATGCTTAAGACTAAAAAAAGGCTGGGCATTCATTCGATTATAACCGCACCCGTACCTTCCAATCTTGAAAGTTTAACAACAGATACTTTTTTGGATGGGTCAAAAAATAACAAATATTTAGTGGACTGCAGTATGGCTATGGGTGGCACTGTTCCAGAAAGTAAATCGCAGATCCACGCTTCTGTTTTAAAACATCATGCACCAGTTAACATGTGACTGTGAGATCACATGTGCGCATGTGCGAAACTCATATCAAAGGAACTCCATCGACTTTTGGATAATTTCATGCGCGAACGAGTGTAGTCTTGTTGCCAGATCTTCTCGGATTGACCTGTCACATCTTTTCCCGCAAGAGTGCATGGAGGGTGCTAAATTATCCAAGCGATCGATGGATGATAGTGCCCTCTAGTGGTGAAAAGGATGATGAATCAAAACGAGTAAGTCTGGCCCAAGAGTTGAACGAGTAGGCCCTATGGCGAAATTGCTCGATCATTGATACACACATTGGATACTCCTAAAACTAAAACTAAAAGTCCTAGAACTATGACTGAGGTTTGTTCCGCTATCGTCTCCACGTCATGGAGATGTATGTTGATAGATCTGTTTGTGTTCAATGACACTATATTATAAGCGAGTACAGTTTACATTTAACATATTCTTGTTTTAAGTACATTTAATCTAATATTCTTTAATAACTCACTTTCTAGTTTTACAATGGAAGAGGAAGACTTCCCCCGTGGTCGAGGCAACCAGAAGAAAGTGACCTCCCTGGAAAAGAAATCCATCAAAAGAAAACATGAGGATGATTTGTTCAAGGTACACCCCAAACAATTTATTGATAAAAATGAAAACAAGAACTTGAATTTGAGAGTTCGTTATAATTTATGCAAAAGCCTTTATTTACTTTTTCTATTGCAAAATCAATAATTTTGTTTGACAAAACTTTAAAGATACTGTTGAGTTTTTACGTGACTTGGGTAACTTCTATATTAAAAAGAACATTTCAGTTATACTTTATACTAATTTAGTTTGGCTCATCCTAACTTGGGCTTGAGAAGTCAACTTGGAATTACGCTTGTGATTACGCCAAATTTCATAGAGCTGCTTAAGCAGAAATATCGCTTTTAAAAATTCTGCCAAGCAGCAATTAGCAGGATACCAGTCACAGATGCTACATGGGAAATGATATTTTACCTGGTAACCTTTTTCTGGTAAGCATGATTTTGTTGTGCTTAGCTACTAGCTATGAAATTGGGCCCTGACTATAGCTGGGTTGATTCTTATGTACAGATAGTAATAAATTGACTCGGCATTTGTATAATAAAAACTTAAACACAAAAGTCTGAGTGCCAAAGTTAGTCCTGTTATTTATAACTCTTTGTACACGTTGTTAACTTTAAGGATGACAGCGAGACTTTTGAGCATAGGAAGAGCAAATTGGAAATGAGGAGGAGTGAGAAGAAGTCGAAGCCTGATCTGGTAGAAGACGACGACGATGATGCATCACCGTACAAGATGTTTAAGTATGATGATGATGAGAATACTGAACGAGGAGCATATGGAGGAATTGAAGAGGGCCTTCTGAGCACATCAGAGACGGTTCCAAAGTTCTCAAAACTCAAAAGAATGGTTTGTTGTTTTAGTTTGTCACTCTTTTACACAACAAAGTCTGTACTATGTACGAAAAAACATGACATATTTACAGGTTGCCTCTGTTTGGCATGGCTTGCTAATTTGGCTAAATTGGCTGGGTCCAATTGTTTAAGCTTTGGGACAGCAAAACCATGATCTAGGATATCAAGGACTTTGACTCCCCCAGGGCATTGCACTTTAGAGAAAGCAGTGAAATAAATAACATGTGCCACGACTTAGTGTTACCAGTCTTCACTTGAGGGTTTGTGAAGTGTGGACTGCTGGCAAAAAAGCTGACGGACTAATGAAAAGTTGCAACAAGTAACTGGAAACTGGTTCGGCTGGCTGGTCACTGAAAAATGAATGGCAAACCCTGAATGACTGAATGAATCATGTTCATGTTTGTTATCTGCAGACGATATCTGAGGGTTTGCTGGTGCTGGGAGCAATTAAGGAGATACATGACTATGAGATAGTGGTGAATCTACCCAATATGTTGACGGGGTACGTTCAGATTACTGACATATCGTCGTCTTATACCAAACTGCTGGAGAAACTCGGAGATGCTCAGATGGAGTTAATGGACGAGATTCAGGTAAATCATTTTGATTTGTGTTAATTTTCGTATAAATGTGGTGCAGGCTTTCTTATCAATCAGTCAATAAATTTATAAGGTGCCAATCCAATTGTCGTTGCCCCAAGCATCGTAAGTTTTCGAAAAATGTTTTAATAGGTCTGGAATTTCATCTTCCTGTCTGGAAATAAATGATAAGTGCTTTGAGACGTCCATAGATAAATCGCTATATAAAAACTAGTTACTGTTAATATTTTTTCGAGAGTGCAGGGCTAATTAATTTTGTAAAGGGCACTTCCATTGAAAAATCTTCAAGACTATGGGAACATTTTCAAGGGGCACCAAGGCGTAGACCAGGGCAACGAAGATCGTGGCCTTCATGTAAATCCAGGCCTGTTAGGAGTGAAGTTTTGAAAGAGGCTGCTGAAGGAGATTGTTTGATGTTCTTGGGAAGGTGACTCAACATCCTCGGTGCTGAGAAAGGTCTTGAAGTAACAAAGAAATAAAACTCGGAGAATACTGTTTGTTGTTATACCGCAATGAGGCAATTCATGCACCCTGCCATTGTAGCTATCGACTCCTTTGCAAGCACGTCACCCACGGTGGCTGTGCCCCGCTCTCCATTTTGGGAGTCGACAGGTTTGTGTGTAAATGCTGCGCCGGCTAAAATTAGCACTACACTGTATAACACATAGCGAGGTGCAGCAAAGGTTATTGTGATGATGACAAAATAATGGTTTTTATTCTTGACCTCCAGGGAATACCAAATCTGCAGAATCTTTATTCCGTTGGCGATCTGGTCCTGTGTAAGGTCAAGTCAGCAGGGACAACTGAGTCTGGACGTCAGCGCATACAATTAGCCCTTGACCCCAAGGACATTTATTCTCAACTCAGTCCCAGCATGCTCCAGAATGGAATGGTAACGGCATTCCTAATTCTTGACTTAAATATGGAATGAAAAAACCACACAACATTTTTGTTTTCTCAAGACAAAAGGGTTGAACTGTATCCATGAATCATTAATTACAGCTGGGACTATTTCAAGTCCCGGGACAACATAGGGTTATTTAACTCAATTGGTAGAGCGATGGCCTGCAATCTGGATTTCAATGGTTCAAATCCGGCTCTAATCAATTTTTCTTTGTTCAACCCCAAATTCTTTAAAATTTACTCAGTCAGTTTTTCTTGTGGTTTAGTACTTGGCTTTTGTATTTTTTCAGACTTTTGTTGGGACCATTTCTAGTAAAGAAGACCACGGTTATGTGGTAGATACCGGTTTAGCTGGCGTTCATGGCTTCCTTAGCAACAGCGATGCAGAGTGGTACATCGAGAATTGTAACCAAGGTATGAAAATCTTACATTGAATTCCGAGGTAATCGTTCATGTTTAAAGATTGATTTGAATTCATTGATTACATTCAATAATTTGTCATTTCAAGGTATCCCAGAGTTTTCCATTGGATAGCTGGATTTATCCTGGTTATAAGGTTCATTTGAATAATCTTATAAACAATATTGTTTCCAGAGCAACCGCTGTTTGTCTCCAAGCCAATCAAATGCCAGATAAAAGAAGTGAAGTCCAATGGGAGAACACTGGTGCTCTCCACCAAACCAGCTGCTGTTACCAAAGCAAAGGGCTCCAAGGCAGCAAAGCCTAATTTCGCCACCATACTACCCGGCACTGTAGTTAACGCTACCGTTACAAATGTAAGCATGTGAAATAGTGAACATTACCCTGAGATTATTGTCCAAAATTTGAAGTTGATTAAACGTTCATGGTTTGCCAGAATATTACAAAATGTAATTGGGAAAATTGTATGCGGATAATGAAGTGTTCATTGGATAGTTTTATAATTGTAGTATCTTCAACTATTTTTGGTTGATGTTCCAAAAAAACTTCTGCACCTCTGTGCGGTGTTTTTGTTGTTGAGCATATTGGAGTTTCCGGAGTTATCATTTTCCAGTGAAAATATTGTTTTCACAAGGAAACTCTGACCTGACAAAGGAGAGACAACAATGGTTCTCATAATAAGCACTGGAATTTGTTCTTGTGTAAGGAGATATGAGTATGCATTCATCTTGAATCGCAAACCTCAGCCCATAAAGCATGGCCGATAATCTGCCATGGTATGCTGGCATCTCAGATTTGTGACTCAGTCTCATACGACTGTTTAAGACCTTATTGTCACTCTATGTATTCCCTTGTTCAAAATCACAGTGGACGATATTGAACAGTCACACAGTAGGAGGATTAATACAGTTATTTTCGATGGTTTTGGATTAATTTATTTAGATTAGCGAAGATACCATCAAGGTCAGCTTCCTGACTTCATTTAGTGGATCCATCGATCAGTTCCACCTAGAAGACAACAGTGCCAGTCCGAGTTCATACGAAGAGAAACAAGTGGTAAGAGTCACTACACTGTCTTGAATTTTTATTTTTATGAATGGATGAAATATTATACAACACCCAAGTAGATCTTTATAACTTGATTGGTTTATTGTGGGTGATGCGGCATTCGTTAATCAAACCATTAAATGGCCTTCCTCATTAATCATGCATTTTGGCACTCTTCACCTTGCATTTTCGTCCCAACCTTATTTACTCATGTAAACTCTGGTGTTTCTGATTAGCAAAGTGTGGGTTAGAGTCCTGGTCTTTAAGCAAGACACTTAACATTATTGCTTCGTCCTTCAGATGGGACGTAAAAACTCTAGGTCCTGTGTGTTGTGTACGATGCGTAAAAGAACCCAGTTACACTTATCGCTAAGAGAAGGGGTTTGCCCTGGTGTTTCTGGCAGGGGCTGCTGAATGCGCCGCAGCACCTTGAAGGTGCTGCATAAATCGGTCTCATAATTCAACAATTTCAAAAACTGTCAAAAAATGTTTCTGTTTGTTCAAGCGCCTTGAGTACCTTATTTGTACTAGATGTATAAGAGATTTAAGACTCCAGTATAGTTATTGTTATTATTATTTATTACTGTAATTATTGAAAACAATTATACTAAAATCTATTTGGCTTCAATTTTTGTTGTTGCTTGTTCTCTACCAACCCTAGTAACAAGACATTTATCTACCGAACTGGCCCCTTTTCATATATTTATGTTTTGTGTCTCTTGTTCTTGATGCCTTTTTTTGTACACTATCTGATCATTTTCAGGTCAAAGCGTGTATTATTTTCAGTTGTCCACACAGTAAATCTCTTGGTTTGAGTTTGATGCCAGAGCACGTTGACCCTGTCAATCAGGTTACACGATCGCCGCTCCAGGATCTGAAGATTGGCGAAATCATAAAAAAAGCAGCGATCTTAAAAATCGATAATAAGATTGGCATGTTGGTGCAGCTTAAAAAAAAGTCAAGAGGGATCGTTTTTGTAAGTATTTATTTGTTGTCTCCGTGAAGAAAGATATATGACTAGAGTGGGATTTGAACCTGTGACCTCTGGATTAATATGCTGCCGCTCTACCAACTGTAGCTATCTAGCCCTATTGTTTGCGGTCTCTCTATTTTGTTGTCTTTGTTCGGATTGCCAGTTAGAAGCCAAACAAATATATTGACAAAATACAGAGACCGCCAACATTAGGGGTTAAACAGGTCAGTTGGTAGAGCGCGCCGCTGGCACGTTAATCTGGAGGTCACCGGTTCCAATCCCATTCCAGTAAGTTTTTCTTGGTTCAACCCGAAATTGAAATGAAACTTACCCAGTCAGTTCCCAGTGTGGTTTATTACTCTAATTTTTTTATTTGTGGTTTTTGTGTAAGAAGTTTACAGGTACAGCAGACTTTGTGTACATTTCCATTATTTATGTAATTCTGAGCATGCGCATATTTTCGTGAACAGTGGATTCACCTGGTTGGTTTGCTGCCACCTAGCGCCTCCAAGCGTCTCCTTTTGAGTAATGAAAGAAGTTTGTGTTTACATCTTTAGTTTCAAAGTTTTACCAGTAATGGTTCTCTGACTGATTTCAGCTCGCACATATATCAGACAAGAAGGAAAAATCTCCGACGAGTGACTACAGAGTAGGAAGGAACGTGACAGTCCGGGTACTAGACATCAATTTATTGGACAAGTTGGCAACTGTATCCATGAAGACCTCTATCTTAAAGCAACCATTTCTTGGTTACCATGACATTCAGCCTGGTGCCTGTGTGGAGGTGAGATTACTAGTTGTTAAACTGGTCCCCCGTTTGGTGTTGATTAGATGAAATAAATTTATTGGTGGGCTGGTGTGTTATTTTTCATGAATTATTATTTTTTTTTTTGCTTTTTTTTCATAGAACCTTTGATTCTTTCGAAATGATGTTCCAGTGTTATGAATCTTCAGACTAAGCCAAAGACCCAGACTAGTTTTTTAGTTTTTGTTACAACCACGCCTCGGGGTTGGGCAATTGATTTTCAATTTCAGGAAAGTCCATACTATATGGATTTTAAAACTCTTCATTCTGTTAGGGTTTATAAATTAAAAATAGTATCTAACTTTTGCAAACTGCTAGCCAACCAAAAGGACCTATGGTTTAAATGTAAAAAAAAAA
>CM021536.1:1731491-1741869 GCA_010994315.2 Pisaster ochraceus
GTCCATTGTTTTGGAAAGGAATTACTTGGAGATAACAGGTGTGAGTTGCCAGAGGAAAAGGATGTTTCATTTTGGCCTCTCTTTAATGGAGCTTTCCCATAATGAATATTGACCCAAATAGCCCATATCATGCAAGTTGGTACATGCATATGAGCTGTTCACTTGAGGTCTTCACCACAATAAATCTGGGTTGCGCCATGTGTCGTGAGCGAAGCGCGTGCGTGTACACGCTCACCACATTTTTACACACATTTTGATGCCCCATATGACAGACCATGGACAGACAGTATCTGCTTGAGATGTCAGTGTTGACCAATCAGAAGCGATGATCACACTTGCTAGAGTTAATATGTAAATTGTTTGAATTGGGAGGCAATTAGTTGAAGTAATACAACTTATTATGGTAATTTTGATAACTTGTTTAATTCAATTATTTAAAAGCATCTTGACCCGTGGTGAACTGGTATGTAACTTGTGTAATATGTGGATTTTTAAAATGACAAATACACTCTTTTAAAATGTAATATTGGAAGTCTCTCTTCTAGAAATTTAGACGAAGAGAAATCGATTAACATTTTGTCTTGATCGGAGTAATTTTCGATATAAGGTTTTGAAAAGAATAACTATTTTACAAGTTGCAGTTGCTTTCCACCAGCCCTAAAAGAAACTGCCAACGGAAGATAAAACTATTAACAGACACAGAACAAAAAATTACATTAGTTTTGTTCACTCAACACTACATTTGGTTACCTCAGTGTTGTATTTTGTTCAGCCAAAGTGATTTTGTTTCCTTTTTGTAACCCTTATTGCTTCGTCCTTCAGGTGGGACGTAAAGCCGTAGGTCCCCAGGCTTGTGTGTTGTGTAATGCACGTAAACGAACCTAGTACACTTATCGTTTCGAGAAGAAGAACCTGCACCTTGTAATCCGTTACATGGTGCTCAAATAATAGGAGACTTTTTGGGACACTAGGGGACAGCAGACTTACCAGGTAAACCCATTGTTCTCGGGAAATGTGAGCATGTTCAGAGTTACACAAACCTGGAAATTTACCTGGTAAGTCTGCTGCCACCTAGAGTTCTAAAGTCTCTCATTGAGTCTTGCGGTATATTTCGAACACAACTCCACATACCTCGTAGTGCATTGAGACGCCATAGAGTGTGATCAAGGGCTGTTAGAACTGCGTTGCTCTGTAGAACTTGTTCGTTTCCTCAAAGCACTCAGAGCTTCCATAGATATTAATTAGATGGAACAAAATCCTTAATTTGAGGGTGTAAATGAATAATTGTATCGAAAAAATATAACTATGAATTGCTTCTGGTGATGAAATCAGGGATGCCTCATAAGTGAAATTCATCACTGACAGTAGCTCGCAAGCCCGAGGAGACCTGTAAACAAGGGTGCATGCTATGTGAACCAGAAACACCGGGGATAACCCCTACTCTTCCACGACAATAAGTGTTCTGGGTTCTTTTAGGTGCATTACTAATCCTAGTACACGGGACCTACGGCTTAATGTCCCATCCGCAGGGCGAAGCAATAATTACCCAAGGACACAAGTACCGCCGGGACTCAAACCAACACTCTGCTGATCGGAATCACCAGAGCTTGAGTCTAGTGTTTCTAAACCACTCGGCTACAAACATTGCGATTGCTGGTTATAGATAAAAAATACTTTTGTCAAAATAAACTTTGAAATTTTGAAAAACACTTCATCATAACATCACACACACCTCCAGAGCTTATAAAAACACCTTTAACTATTAAGAACTAAAAAGTACCTAAAGTTGAAAAAATATTGGCGTCATTAAAGCCGCTAGCTACCTACATCTAACACAAAACACAATTGAGGTAACAAACAAATCGAGCGAGTAATAATAATAATTTGGAGGGAGCAATATACTCTCAACAAACCAGAAAATGATTTCGTTTCGGAAATAATGTTCATTATTTAAAATAGTCCATATTAATGTATTAAGGTAATAATATTAAAAACAATAATATATAAATTTACAGGTATTACTTCTACTGTCAGTGTATTTTACTTCTTGGTTACAATAAAGACATTTTATCAAAAAAAACTAAGAAGACAAAACTCTGTAACATTGTTGACTTTTACAAAGTTTCTCGTGACCTTGTTACTGGCTCACCAGCCGCTGACCAATAGCAAACCGATACGTAACGATTTTGCAGGTATCTTATTTGCTGTTGAACGATATCGAGGAGGCCTGAATAGTGTTCGTGGATGTGACGTAATTCCACCGTAAGCCGCGCCCGCTTAACTGTCTCATTCGATTTAGTAATACCAGAAGCCCATTATGAAATGCATTGAGCTTTTGTTGTCTTTGATGGTTTATTTAATAAAAACATAGTTGTGGACTTGCCTTTCACGATGTCTTGCGAAGAATAAAGGTTATATCAGAAATATAGGTTTTTGTCATAAGAAACACATAAAATGGGGGTAACTTTGGCAAGTTTTTGTACACGGTGCAGTAATACTTTAACTTCTATGTAACATAAGGGACATCCTGTTAATCCGGAGGTCGTTGGTTCAAATCCCGCTCTAGTCAAATTTGTCTTTGTTCCACCCAATTTTTTTAAAATTCCATACAAGTTACATAACACCTTAGAGAAAATAAAGTTGAAAAGGTAACTATAGACACTATCGGTACAATACAAAAATCAAATTAGTAATAACAGTTTGGATAAACGCTACTTCAAAAACCTGACGTAATCACTCCCAACGGGATGGTCTTTTAGAAGTTTCGTCACGGTAGTTTTTAACTTAACCTTCACCTACTAAAATAAAAATTCAACTGAGCAGATTGCTAGTTTTACCGTTGGGCTTTACATGTAAGTGGTTCTCTGGAGGGGTAGTTAGTATTGTTAGCATCAGTCTTTCTCCTCTTCAATGACCAGTAATGCCTTCTGAAACCATCTCGTAATAGTACCTGAAATAAAATACAATTATTAATAGGCCATATGCTCAAGCGCCATTAAAAAAAATATACCGCAATGCATCTTGGGAACCCGAGTACAGTTTAAAAATAGATAAAGCTGCCAATATGGACGCCATAATGTTGCAATTGACATTTAACTATGCCAGGTTTTCTAGTGTTCCGAACCACTTCAAAACCAGCGCGAAACTATGGTTGCCAGGATTACACCCAGAATCCTTTGCGTGCCAATCATGCGCATTGAAATATATACGTGGGCTGTTTTTCAGTCTAGAGTAAATCCCTAAACATCCCTTTAGATTTACAGATAAACCAACTAACTTGCGACTGTTGAGCGTAACACCGTGAGCCCAGTAGGAATAATCAAGTTCTGGATCAACTGAAATGATATTGCCTAGCAACCCTTCTGCATCCCAACACAATGACCGACTGACATGTGAACCAATCTCCCCCCCCCCCAATTCCCAAGATGAGCAAATGGTCGAACACCGATCTTCTATCCCTATACGACAGTTTTCCACGCTAACTCAACGAACTGGTAACTCACCGTCCAGTCTGGCCAACCGTCTTGGCAAGTGCTTAGGATAAACGAAGAGAAAATACACCGGTACCCCGGTAAGTGTTATACAAACACCGATTGCTGTATCTAGTGGAGCATCAATGGTTGCCATGACGACAAGAAAAATGGCCGCAATCACGAAGAGAATCGGTATGATGATGTGTACCTGTGAACACAGAAACAATCATGCATGATATTCTTCCTATAAGTTTCTGTATTTTGCCGTAAGAAAATTCTGCAAATTAATTACTATGCTAAAACCCTGCAAAGTCTATACGAGCCTCTAACCATGTTTCGAGGGTCAGTTTATCATGCTTGCAGAAAGTACACAAAATTATAATTTCCCGATGATGACGGACATAATCTTACAAGTTTGACGTTCAAGAAAATGAGAACTTTATCATCATAGCCCTTTCCCCATGTAATTAATAAAACAAATACCAGTATTACAATTAAGCAGAAAAATCCTAAAATTAAACAAACAAATTGAAAAATGTTGTTAAAAAAGAAAAGAAAAAACAAAACATTTCAACTTCTTATAAACTGAAGACGAGTAGAGCATCCTGCTCGAAACGTAGAGAACACACCGGCTCTTCTCAGAGCCACCACTTCTTTCAAAAGAGTTCTTACACATGGTTGTGCCCGCAAGTCTTTCACTATTTTAGTCTATCCGTCTACACCATGCAAAGCTTCAGATTTCATTTAAGCTTAACTTTTTTTGCAAGACGAAATAATGCACACACACAAAAGAACAGTTTACAAGAGATAGCGACCACCTTGTAAGGACGTGGTCTGTCCGGATCTTTCCATCTCAACCAAATCATCCCAGCTACGGCAGCTCCTATTGGTGTCCACACAGCGAAGCTGAAGTAGTTGATTAAGCTGTGTACGTCTTGGGAATACGTGAAGCAAACAGACAATAGTACCTTTAGAAACACAAAACAGTACACACCGAAAAGTACATCGTCATACATTAGAAAAAGAACAAATTGAATAGGGTGCGCCACCAAGTGTTTGGCCTTACCAATGTTATTAATTTTTTTTTTTTTTTGGGGGGGGGGGTGAAAATGGATGACGTGGTAGGCCTGTATACATTATAATCGTTCGAGTCTGATGGCATTACAGTGCAATTTTCAGTATCCCGCACTTGGTAGGATCATTGCGTCACTCGTACGCATATTTGCTGCACACCAGAAGATTTTGCTATAACCTTCCGGTGTCACGGGGGGTTTGTTCCCCAGTGTGTGCTCCCAATGCGATAAATTAACTGCTTCAGAAGAGGCCGGTTTCAGACGAAATTTCTACACAATTTGCCGTATAGGGGAACAAAATTTTCGGGGGACTCACCGGCCTCGAAGCTGGCATTATACGTTTGAGTGCAATTTAACCCCAAATTACCCATTGCATCGTTCAAAACACTTCTTTAATGACAGAAACTCTTAGTTCTGAGAAGAAACTACTTCAATGCAAAACCCTTGGGCTTCTGGTAATCACTGTTGAGCCAGTTGTTTGAAGTGGGCATGGCTTAAAGTGAAACTAGGTCACACTTGCGTACAGTGCCCAGTTTCATAGTTAAGCAGAAATACTCCTTAACAATTGTCTGCTATTAAGCTAAGCAAAGTTGAGCAGGATAGCAGTCAAATATGCTGCATATGAATTGGTTTGGCTGGTAAACTTATTTAGTAAGCATAATTATGTCGTGCTTAACAGCTACCTTTAGCAGCTCCTTGAATTTCAGCCCTCTGCAGGACTGCACATGGGGAAATTTGATTGGCAAACATGGCGTACCTAATGCTGATGACGTCTGGCGAATTTTGCCAATACTTATCGCGTCGGTTTCGCTACACGTAATACTTAGAAAGACTTATCGTGAAACAAGCATACTACAAAATTCCCACTATCTAACAAATTGTGTGGAAATTTGGGTTGAAAATTATAAACTTACTGTAAGTAAAATTGATGGCACAGGTGTGAGATGCTTGACATGTATCATGGACAGCAAAGATGGCAATTGCTTCTCACGTGACCCTACGTATGCAACTCTGAAACGTTATTGAACAAATTGATATCCAAAGATTAACTTAGATTAATAGCGAGGGAAGGACTTGGAAGCTTCTCTAACCGAGTGAGAAACAGAATTGGATCGACGGAGTAGGGGAAAATGGGTTAATATTGATTGAGTGTTCATGGAGGATTTTGTCCAACGGTGTGTGTCCCGCATTCGCTACACTGTCACGGATCCGCCATGTGCATGTAGGGCCTTGTTTTAATGCTACATACTAAATGTGCACCTAAGAACAAAAGAGGTCCACATAATGTAGGGACTTGAAACACTATGTGGATTTACACACGTCCACACAGTGTTTTTTGTAGTGTTAAGGAATGGGATTTTCCTTAAGTGTACATAACAAAAGAATGTCCGCAGAGTGACTGCAACACCGAGCTGCGTGCATTTGTTTGGCTGAAAGTGTCCTTACATTATCGTCGTGACAATGTTATTTAATGCTTCTCATTCACTGCTGTCCCCAAATTCGAGGCTCTACACGCCGACCGTGGAAGGAGCGAATAGTGGTAATATGGGCTGAAGGAAGTTTGTTCACAAGAGAGCGCCATCATACGAAATTTATACTGAATTCGCCGCATGAGGGAATATAGTCTCCTGCCACACCGTATATTCCTAACAATTTTTTGAACTTTAGACTTTGACCAACGGATCATGATTATTCACGGGCGGGGTTTAGGGCAGATTAATTCAACCGGCTTTTCAGAAATTGGGGTGGAGGGGTTGCCGTAGTGGTATCTTTTCTTGCCTTCGACCTCTAAGACCTTGGTTCGAATCCCGCTGGGGGCACTATGCGCATTGGGTTTTCAGTCCCCACCTGACTGCGCAGGTTTAAAAATTATCTGGGGTTTTCCTCCCACATCTAAAACTTATACTTCCTTCATTGTCTTCTCTCCATGGGGTTATTGGCTAGTACAGTGAGTAGGTCTGCTTTTCTGAGAGTCGTTGGCTGCACAACCAGAATTAATGAATTGAATTGAATTGAAATGTCGGACTCGAGTCGGACTGAGTTCGAATGATTACGAATCATACGGCACTGGGTTTTGGATCCTACCTTGAGTAGACTATTATACTTCCGTTGATGGAGCCAAACGTCGACAGTGCTACAAACACCGGCATGATGACTGCAAAACCACCCAGTAGCTTGTTACCAAACGTCTGAAAACAAAAATGAATAAAGGTGTATGTTAGCATCAGGTAAAAAAGGAGTCATTATGCTCAACGAAACCCACGATGATGTGCCGTTGGTGAAACCCGCGGCAAACTTCTTCCCCAAAAATGATCGACAGAACAAAAGATAACATTTTAAAATGTCGACCAAAAGTTTGTTTTTCTCAACAATTAAGATGTCCTAATTCAGCCTACTCATTGAGTTTGCATGTAAACTTTTGTTTCAAATGTTTAACTTGGTTTTATTTGTGGATAAACTTATAAATATTGTTGTAAATAAATGAAGGATAACACTTTGTATTGAAGCAATTTGAAGCTTACCACTGCTACCGCATTAGACGCCATAAGTTCTTGCGGCGTCATGGCAGTGAAGTACGCCATGTTGGTTAATATGTACAACACAGTCACAACGGATACACTTATCATTATTGCACGTGGTAGGTTCCTGCAGTATATGACATTATTATACAGTTATTTCCTTGTTACACTCTAAAAACTTCCGTGGCCCAATTTCATAAAGCCTGTAAGCACAAACATTCGCTATAAGCACAGGAAAATCGTGCTTAACAGAAACATGTTACCAGCCAACATTCAATAAAGTTTCGTTGCGACTGGTGCCCTACTCATCTTTTGCTAAACAGCTTTTACGAAACTGGGCCCGGGTCAGAATTGACATGGATTCCTTGTCCCTGGGGAGTGTGACCCATTTCTGGATTCTGAGTCAGTTTGATCCATTTCAGGGTCATTTTGATATAGCTTCCGAGTCATACTGACCCCAAAATGGGTCAGGCCCCATGAGACCTGGCACCGGGTAAACTCCGACTCGGGAGATTTTGTTTGTTTTAATGCCCTATAAATTGTACATTCGTTATTGGCGATTTATCGCTGTTGGTCTGAGAAAATAAATTGAAACTAAATAAAACTCCCCTTCGTTTGTAAAATTTCTCATTGAACAACAATTCTGGAGGGAATACAATTTTGTTAACTAAACTACTTTCCTCTTTGTAAATGATTCTCAATGTTCAACAATACGGAAAACAAATCTATACGTGGGCTTAAGTTAATGCCTTTTCTAAAAACACAACCCACCAACTTTAACGTAAAGAGTCTAAGGCCGTGTCCGAAACTGCGACTTCGGCTACAGCTACGGCTAGATCGCGCGCGTCTGCCTATTCTTCAACACTGGCAGACGCGCTGATCTAGCTGTAGCTGTAGCCGAAGCCGCCGTTTCGGACACGGCCTAATTGCCAGTAAGGCCGTATGCAAATTGGCGGCTACAGCTACGGCTACGACTGTTGCTAGGACGTCCTGTACTTGACACCAGCGATCCAGCTGCAGCCGTAGCCGTAGCAGCCATTTTGGACACGGCCTTTTGTAAGTTGTAAAATTATTGCCTACCTGGTTGGGTTCTTCACCTCTTCGGACACAAAATTGAGACTTTCCCTGCACACGAATATTGCAAAATTTACAAACTATTAGAAAAGCGAAGTTTCTGAAAAAAGTTGTCCCTTTAAAATGACACTTTCAACAGTTGATTGGACAAGTGAAAGAGTGACGTTGAGAATTAGAGAGGTTCAATGGCGGTAGGCCCACTTATCCAGAACAAGTACTATTGACTAAAAACTGATTTTATACAGCAAATATTCATCTCGACAATATTGACATCTAATAGATATTAATTTTGCATGGAGATTAAAGAATATATTAATTTGTTTTACCTCTTACACTGATGTGTATTAAGCAGTTTATGCTAAGTACTTTCCCGAGTCCTAATAACAAAAACAGGCAAATCACCCGGATGGGATTCAAATGTAAGGGGCGTGGGTTCGAATCCCAACTCGACTGATTTGCCTGTTTTTTCCCCCAACAGAACTCGGGAAAGTACTGAGTATAGTGCTTAATACAAATCGTTTTAAGGGTAAATAAAACCCCCAATAAATATTGATATCAGACCTAAAAACTTAGTCTAAAAACTTCCGGGTCCAACCTGAACCTGGGTCCCGTAGGGCCTAACCCATTTCTGGGACAGTCTGACCCGGAGTCTGTGTCAAAATGACCCACAAATGGGTCAAAATAACACAAAATCAGAGTAAAAAATCCCAGTGAATGTCCTTACCAGCCCGTGTACGAGAACAATCCAGAGTACAGAGCGAGCCCAAGCCCACTGAAGGACGAGTCTTCGAAGGCATTCTCAAAGTTTTGGGTTTCACCTTATAAGAAATGCAAACCAAAAAAACGCAAAAAACCCCAGTGCCATCAGTATCACAATTATAAAAGAAACAATGCTTCTATGTTTTTAATGTATTTGGAATACAGGATATTTGCTACTTGTTTACATGTTATATCTAATTGATTTATGTTGATTGCAGCTTAGACATTTAGGTGTACCTTAGGTAATGAAGATTTATTTTAATCACATTGGAAATATTCATTATTGAGGCATATATTCTTCCTACCTTATTATATCAGTCTCGTCGAAATGTCACAATTACCACATTCATTGGTAGCCTAATATTGTTAACGTATCTGCACTTATCTGATCCAACATGTACATGAAATAACAAACTGTGTGAAAGTTTCAGTTCAATGGGTATGCAGTGCCTACTACCTTTGCCTAACTGCACCAGTCCAGTGATTATGATTATCGTCAGGGCGGCAACTTTACACAAAGAGAAGAAATTCTGTATCTGCGTAGATAGCCGGGTACCAATCGAATTTGTCATTCCCAGCAGCACTGTGAACAACAACACACAATTTCAAGAAATATGAATTTCGGGTATAGACATCTTGCATTGTCCGCCATCGTTGATGAAACGTGCACGTGTGAAATGCTATCATTGGCTGAGAGTCGCGCGCAGTGCGTACACGCCTGCACTTTTCCGTTGTTTTTCATCAAAGATGGCGGCCACTGACGTCATGTGCAATTCATCTATAGAATGGTCATGTCTTGCGCGTATTCGCACACTGGAACCCGAAAGTGTACGAGGACGTTTCATTCACGCGTTTAAGCAATGTACATGTTGTCCCAAAATGTTCGAAATAATATACGCAAGACTTCCAAAGACCATTATATTTCAGATATCGCTGCTTATTTATCTGCCCAACTAAAAGGGAATTAAACTATAGGCCTATAGCTCAAACCAAATGCCAGTTTTTAAAATAAAATGCCAGGTTTTAAAATAAAGTCCCAATACGTTCTAAAATCATTAACAGTCGTTTCGACTCTGAATAGTAACTCGTTTGTGTGACCGCACAACCAGAGAATAAAGACTGGATGAATTTATCACATGGTGATACCATCTGGTCAATTCCTATACCGTGTTGCAATACCATAGAGAAAGGACAGCCTTTCTCTATGACAATACCGAGTCATGTAGTCACTCCTGATATACCGCGCCCGATATAGGCCAGAGGGTGTCCCCAAAATTGTTCCTATGCTTGAGCGCACTCCTTTGCAGTACACAATGTTCCGTCCCAACTTGACAATTGTCCAAACTATAGTTGGGACTGGTCCCAACTTGAGTGTAAAGTTGGGACGTCCCAACTATAGTTTGGATCGCTATTTAGTTCAACATGACACTGTGATCGATCATGCATGGATTACTGCAGAGCCGAGACCCGGGTCCGAATC
>CM021536.1:1897608-1914533 GCA_010994315.2 Pisaster ochraceus
ACTGGTAGTTGACGTCATTGATGACATGGCATTCCCCGCCGTTACGGCATGGGTCTGGAGAGCAGGGAGTTGTTGGTGTAGCTAGAGGAGAAAACCACAAAACAATCAAACAATTAGGGTATTTTTCTACAACTAAATCGTTGAAATCATAATTACGCCCCCTGCAGCAATCAAAAGTTCACCTATTGTTATCAAGACCAGAGATGAGATTTTGCGAATTTGAAAACTCTTAAAATGGGCCTGGTGCCTTGGTCCTCCCTTAAATCTCAAGACCCAGAACCAGTTAACAGACTCCGTGCATCACCAGAAATACAGAAACATGTTTGGACGCAATGTGGACTATTTCTTTCTCCCTTTGGTGACTGCTCTTCTTCTTTCAAGACAATCTGAAGGCTCAAGGAGGTTTTGAAGAATCCTGAGTCAGGATAAATCCTCATAAAAGGGACACAGCAAACGGATATTCTTTTTTCCTCAACACAGTTATTGTTTGTTTCCTTTCTGATCACATCATGTTGTGTTTTTGTTATTGTCCATTTTCTCAGAGGACGCACTCCACTCCAGGATGGAGCAGTTACACGTTGAGCAAAAAATACAACCGTGATATAAGTTAGTCGTAGGGATGTTATTTTTTCAAAATGATGATAAAACAATATTTAAAATGACGGGTAAATTGGGTTAGTAAAATCACGAATGCTGTGACAAGAAGTCTTTGCTGTATGAAGAAAATCATGCGTGACATTCGCTAAGTGCCTCTGGTTTGTGCAAGCAGCTTTTGTCTAGAAAAATGCGTGAGTTAAACTACACAGCTTGCTCGAATACAGAAACTACTATTGGACGGTTAGGAAACACTACGACATTTTAGAGTGGAGAAGGTTGAGAGCGAATAATGAAAGTGTTGACAGCTTGTCTTGAAATATTTTCAGCGTTCGTGGGCCATCAAGAGAAGAAGATAAAACCTTTATCAGCTTGTCATCACTCTCAGGCCTGAATTATACGGACCACGGAGGCATTGGCCTCCTTTGCCTGGTCTTGGCCATGGTGCCCCTTCAAAAATGTCCATCAGACTTTAGAATTGTACAATGCTTGTGCACTTTGCAAAATAAAAAAAATGGCCTTGCCCTCTCACAGATGAAATTCCAGGCCTGCACTCTGTCAAGTTCCCGGAAGGTCCAATACAAAAATGAATACTTAATGTCAGAAAACTAAAACGGAACCAGACTATTATAATATCCTTTCCAGCCTCGGTTTGAGTGCATTGAAGTTGAATGGGGAAAAGCTAAGATGGTTGTTTTACCACTGTGTGAGCATAACATTGGTATGAGTGAAAACATAAATGACCATAGATTTACATATAAATTTTATCATTATTACTGATGATCATATTAAGAAATGTTTCCTTGAACTATTTTTGCGTGAAATGCTATAGTTTTTTCAGAAATGGTGAATCAATTAGTCATTTCACAGAAACATTAAAAACATATGAAGGTTTTTCCTTCACTGTTTTCTCACAACACCGATGACCGACTAAGCTTAAACTTGCACAGTTTATTTCAAATCATGTATACAATGTATGTTGGTTGACATAAAGTGTGGACGGAAACTGATCTTTGAATAATGCTGTACACGAGGGGGTAACACCCAAATGAGAAAGCATGCGGTAAAGGTTAGTGTTTACGTTCCTGTAGGAAGAAGTTAGCGGAAAACGTTGACTCAAAACTTTCTATGCAAGCAATAAACACTCATTCTATTTGCTACGGGTGATGAGGTGATACAAGAAGGGCATGCCACACAAATGTAGTGGATTTTTTGTTTTTACCGCAGTCTGGGCCAGTGAAAGGCCCGTTACAAATGCAGCGGTAAGGCGCTCCTACTGTGCCGGACCGGCGGAAACACAGTGCGCCGTTCTGACATGGGCTCGGCAGGCAAGGGTTCACTGTTGACAAAAATGTTAATTAGTCATTAATACCAAACCATTTTGTTATAGCATTTTGCTCGTTAATAATTAAGAATAACCTAAGTGCCTCCTATGAGCCATGTAAATAAAGATGATACGAAATGTATGTTGAGGTGTTAACATAAGTCTGCGCTTGCCTTTTTAGCAGACTCAAATAACGCCCGCTGTTGACAGGTTTGGGTTAGGATTACTTCTTTGATAAACTTTAGTTATTCAGTTAAAGGTTATTATTGGCTGTCTGTGAGACAAAACCGAGAGAAAACTTTGTCACCGCTCAATTAGCCTGAATTGAGATAAGTTGTTGTGGATCTTAAAAACTCCACAAACAAAGAGACAATCGTTGTAAGATTTCCTTTATTGACGTCTCTATTATGCAATCACACATAAAATAAGTGTTTTCTTTTCTCTTTTTTCATTTCCTCTTTCTTCTTTTAATTTTGATGTTAGTCTTTTTTCTTTCTTTTTGTTACCTTCTTTGTTAAATTTTGATTTTCTAATATTCAAACCTTGGTCTTTGTCGGTCTGCTTTATGTTCGTGTTGAAGCACCCGAGCGTGTCATAGTCTGGCACTCTTTTAAAATGATAACCAGTTTAAGTATGTGGAGATAAGAATCCCTACAAATACGACAAAATTAGCCAACTTACACAGATTTTCACACGACCGTCCCCCGAATTCCACGGGGCAGATGCAAATGTAGGCCACGCCAAGGTCCATGCACGTGCCGCCATTTTGACAGGGATTGCTGTTACAAATGGTTGCCAAACCGGAGTCTAAAAACAAAAAGTATAACACACAGTTTAAAAATAATTACAACATATCAATAATATAGCCCGCCCTCACTCGATAACTCTGCCCACGCATGAAGACTGGATCACCGCATTACAAGACATGGCGTTTGTCTCCCGTAGTTACGCCCAACCTTTTTCAACAATGCAAGGCTCAGTCGAGCAATACGGGAGGATTTGTGGGCAATTTGCATATGAGAGCAAGATACTCCCTTGTCTAGTACAATAAAACTCCCACTCGCTCCGCAGATTGTGATTTCTACATCCCCAGCAAGAACCCTCGGGTGTTTTGGCTTTCACCTCAGGGTCACTTGCCGCTGTTTTTTCACACGATCTACAGACGACTTAGCCTCGCCGTTGGCAAAGATCGGATTCAGTCTACAATCCAAACATAGACCAAGGACACGTGGCTTACTAAAAGGCCAGCAAGGTCCAATTGACTTGCGACAAACTTTCTCTTTGCCCGTTCAAACAACATACACCCCCATACGATACAGTGGGGGTACTCCGGTGACGCCCGATTGCTTTCGCCAAGTTATAAAATAACAAAGATCATGTGTATTTGAGCCTAACACCTCCTCAAGGTCCTCGAGCCCCAAAATGCGATTAGAAATAAAGCCTTATTTGGCGATCGACGAACTAATTTTAAACGGCCACCCCTCACAAGATTACTGGGGCCTGATCGCTTTTTTGTCACCAAACGAAATATGCTGAGGGAATCACAAACATCTCCGAGTCGGCGGCATTAACCGTCTTTCAGGGTCAGACCAAACTGGAAAATTTTTATATGCGAGTTGTTGACGCCAAGTTCGGATAAGGCTAATTCTAAGCCCGAATCAGATAATAAATAATGGGTTTAGCTTCGAGTTTCGCTTAGTGGTGGGACCGGGTATTTTGAACACCAGCTCCCCAATTGGAGAAAAAAACAAACTTCCAGACAGCGTCTTCCTAGCATTAGCGTCGAGGCTTAACTTCTTCCTCTGAAGTTTTGTTCTAATATTGTTGCACTCCGATTCAGAGGAAGAAAACTTTCTTCTCCTTTTGTTTTGTTTTTTTGTTTTTTTTGCTTTTTTCCTTTCTCTCAAAACATCCTCTCTTTCACTACAAATACTCCGGTGTTGCATTGATTCTCTTGGTATGTGAAATCACTGACATTGTGTTATTTTCCCCATTGTTAGCAATGGGAATTGAACTAACACTTGTCAGTGTTGTCGCATATAGATACCGAAAGAACAAATTTAAGTTCTTTTGTGTGTGTTGGGGGGGGGGGTATTTTGGGTTTTTTTTTTGCAGTGTTCTTTTGGTATTGTCTCCCTCTTGTGTTTTTATATTTCATTTTCAGTTTAAGTGTTGCATGTACTCATCTGTATTGAAAGTACTTTGCCAACATAATGTTGATGTTAACTGCCTCGCACAGAATTTAAAATATTGATTGAAACTGACTATCGGAGAGGGGACAGAACGAGAAGTAGCTATTGGTGCCAGACGTCTAATTCTATCACCCAGTGCAGTGTTGTAAAACATCCATTTTCGTTTGGGGCAAGTGGGAGCAAAGAGTTAAGGGGTCTAATTCATGTATCGAAAAATTCATTTGTACGTGTTTTTAATCTTATTGGGGCGGAGGGTTGCAAGGATTCTGAGTGGGGAAGCGACCACCCCTGCCCCTTCCCAATTACGCCATCGACACGAGGATGGTTGTATCAAACAGAATCTCCATGCTCAAAGAAAAAAACGGCTACTTTTCTCTCCCCAATTTGCTTTTATACGTTGAGTCGATCTATTTTGGGGGAAAAGGCAGCTTTATTTTGTAAAGTGCATGGATGTGGATTGTCAAGCATCGATGGAACCCACTATAGCCACAAATCAGTAAACACATTCTTCTGACTTTCTTCTTTTCTTTTCTTTTCTTTGTCAGTGACGCGTGAAAAAGAGTTTGACCAAAAGAGGCTGGTCCAGTCCATTCTAATTCTGGGTGTGTCGGCACAGTTTCTTTTTTACTCACGTCTGCTGGTTTAGAAAAACATTTATACCCAAGGACTGTTGGCCTTTCAGGAAGCCTCTGCTACGGTCAAAACGTAACTAGGCCATTAATTATTTTTTTGCATTTATACCATCGCTTGGATTTTACGTGATGTTGCATGGCGTCGCGTGGAAAACGACGTCCTATATAGTTTCGCGCGGCTTGGGTACCATACTACAACTATAACAATGTAGCAGCTTGTTTGAGCTTGCATGCGTAGCCTATACGTCAGCGGTTACGACAACCGCCCTTTTATTGCATGTTCTTTATGGTCAAACGTGAAGTGGAAATTAAGTTCAGCTTTAAAAAAAAAAATACATTTATTTACATAAATGCGACTTAAAAGTTCTGAAAAATTACAAAATTACACAGAGAAATTAGGGAAATTTAATTTTAAAAGTGCCGAATAGACAAAATAAAGTTGTCATAAAGGGGAAATGAGCGTCATTAAGGGTGATCAAAAGATGACTGATTCAACAACGTTTACAAAATGTAACAACAGAACATAAATTCCTGCTGTTGATGTTAAACTGCAAGAGAGTTATTTGAGCTGTGAAGAGGAGTGCGAGCTGATAAAATTATGATTATTTTCACCTCGAGTTCATTTCGACAAAAGTTTTTAAGGATTTCATCGTCAAAATGTTGTCTCATTAGTTTAAGTGAAGACGAACTAGCGGGACGTGTTCGATGCAATACTTACGAGCACAGCAGGCCACAACGGCTACAACCAGAAATAGAGCGCGCTCTTGCATCATCGTAAACCCGGAAACACAAAATGAATTATCTGGTGTTTAGTCTGCAAGAAAAGATCGGAATCAATCAACAAAACTGTCAGAAATAATCGAATTGAAATCGGCCCACCATCTCCCTTATTATTATTATTATTATTTGTTAGGGTCTACACGGTTGTTGTTACTCCCAAAGTTGAACCATTGTTGATGGGTTGGGGGTGATATTTCGGGAAGGAAAAAACAAGACTAATGACAAACACAAGTTCCTGTTTTTTAAAGTATTTTGTTAAAATATATTAAAAACTGAAGTGAAGTGGTTGTTCTAATTTAGAATGTGCGCGTTATTGTAGACTCGAACTTCAGCTGTCGATATGGATACTAATTATGAATTGTTTTGTGGAAATAATAACCCAATAAATCTACGAAACCGAACAAGAAGAAACCTCAAACCGAAATGGAAAAGAAGTCTGTAAATAACATGGTTTCAGAAAATGGTTTCTTTTCTCAAGCTGATAAGGCACAATTCTTGAGACAATAACACACTGTCTACAGGTTTTTTTGTTTTTTTTTATTCGTCCTTAAACTTTGTCCATTGAGTCAACGTGCATTTATTTGCTAACTCATTCCTCAACCACACTTGTACGAACCAGTCCAGTCTGGTTTATCTGACCGGTTTATTTTTGTTAGCCCCAATCACCAAGACAGTCACACTCAACCGGTACCAACCGGTCCAGTCTGGTTTATCCAATGATCCAAACAATGACACGCCTATGTGCTCATGTCTTCGATCCTCTCACGCATATCACGGCCGAAACAACACAATGCGGACACCCTTCAATCAGAATTAAACCTCAAACTTGCACCTTCTGGTAAGCAGAAAACACTACTTAGCAATTTTTTATGCTAAGCAAAAAATGATCGGGGCACCAGTCACAACAATGTAAACTTAGTGGAATTTTGGCTGGAAACCAGTTTCTGCTAAACAATGTTTCTGTGCTTACAGGCTTTATGTGAATTGGGCTTTGGTGGTGGAACAATAACAGACAACAAGGAGCATGATCAACGCAACATGCCAACATTAAAGTAACCAGTAAAGTACAATACAGTATAAACGAGAACCCGGAAATGTTCTGTATAAAACGTGGACTGTGCGGACGGGTAAGGTTCCGACGACATGAAACAAGTACAAAACCTGACAGAAAGAAGATTGCCACTTAGTGAAAATGAACAAGAATAGATAAATGGTTGAAGTTTCGGTTGTTTTAAACTTCAGCGGTGATGACTTTGAAACGGCGCAATAAAAAGACATGATTTCTATTGAAGAACAATTTGTTTTCTATGAACTATAAATATGATAAACGAGCATTCAGACAAATTGTAGCCCAACTCTCTCTCCTCTCATCTTACCTCTCCAACTTAAACATCAGCATGTTTCTTTCTTCGTGGATGTTTACGCTGTAAGTTGTTGTCTCTAGACCAAACAGATTTAAACCTCAACTAAATTGACTTGAGACTCTAAACCAAACGTGTCCATAAGACGGTTTTGTTCTCAATAGCGAGCTTGCTTTTAGGGATGACTCCTGTGTCAATACGGCATCAATTTTAAAGATTTACAGAAGCTGCGCGGGTCACTTAAGCTTGCCGTAAGTCGCGTCTAAAAATTCGCGGCTTCCTCGAATGACCGCAATGGAAAGCAGTCTTCCCCATTAAAAAAAGTCCAATAAAGGTAGTCATTGGCGATTGATTCGTTTCAATCCAGAAAACCACTAACTATAAATTTAGCACATGTACATGGACCGATAATTATGGGCAGTTTGAAAACTTTGAGGCCGGAGATTCAATACAAATTTCAGGCACTCGGCCGCGACCCAAACGCTGATAATACCGGCCGATTGAACCGCCGTGCAGCAGGGGGTAAAGTCCACAGAGTAGACTAATCTTTACAGGAGAAAGTCATTTATTGGAGCAGGAAAAACTCCATGTTTTTTTTGGGGGGGGGGGTTACGGTAGATCGATTGTAAGGCAATCTTTGTTGCTGGTGGAATGGTCAGCAGTTTACAAGAAAATTTGCACACCTGACAAAGATTGACGACCAATCTGAATTTTTTCGTGAAAGGTTGGCGGACCCTAGCTCGTGAGGAATATTTTCGTTTGATAAATGGCATAGAAAATGTGTTCGATTACCCCCAAAACTATCACTGCCTTTAACATGCAGCAGACCAACAAGCAGCTATGAACAGCGGCGAGCTCTTCCAGGCGAAAGATAAACCGTTTTTCGTTGTGTTCTCAAAAATACGACCGGAAGAAATGAAATTAACCCTTGTTTCCGGTAGTTGTAGCCCCCTAACCCACCTCTCTCTCACCTTTGGTGTTTTTATTAAAACAACTGAGTGTAAATTAAATTACTTTAAATTTCACAAACAATATGCTGCTACTGTCACAAAATAACTTCCTCTGACTGATTATCTTCCCCAGAAACTATAACTCCCTTGAGGGTTTCTATTTTTCATCCGCGTCTTAAAGGTCAACGGAAACCATGAAAGATGAATAAATTAATACAATCATTTAAGGACTGTAATATAGCGTCAAAACTTCAAGGAAAGCAAGCTCATATGCGCTTTACATAAAATCATGATAACTTCATAATAACATTTCTTCTTAAATGTGTCCTAAGTTGTAGTTTTGTTGTTGGAATTCCTAGAACGTCGATCTTGATCCAACGTGACAATTTCGTTTGATCCCCGTTCTATGAAACGTTCCTTCGTTCGCCTTAAATTTTACATTTACATTTCATTACGAATCTACCTGATACATCTGTTTACTATCTTGTTGTGGCTTTACCATAATTGTCAACAACCCAGAAGTCGCCATGAAAGCAAGTGGCCGTGGACTAATTTAATAACTCTTAACAATCTGATCAATATTGCATATAAATTATTTCAAAAACAAGCAACTAATAGTAAATGGCCTGACGTTTCGACCCAAGCAGAGTCTTTCTCAAACGTCTTCAATTTTAGCATCCGAGAAAGACTCTGTTAGTGCTATGGGGGTCTCAGGGTCATATCATTAACTATTTTATGTATTTATACCATAGGTACATTTGATTGGTAAGCAGTTTGCAACAGCTAATCATACAGGTGTGAAATGTATTCAATACACATGCTTAAATTAGATTGTTTAAAATAATGATAATTGGCCCATTGTTACGCATTTCATTTTAACAGTAACTCGAAATAAAGTTTGATAAGCCGCCTTCCTTCAAATCTCATCGGATGCTATTTGTGTTCGACGACAAGAAGCCAAATATGTCTTCAGGGGAAAAGAAAAAAAACTTTCTCCTTTTTGAAGACAATCAGATTATACTAAATGAAACGTTGTGTTGTCAGTGTTCTAGTGCAGTGGCTCTGGATCTTCATCAAAGATTCGTGGCTTTCGTTGAAAACCGTCTATATATATGAGACAAACATTTTTGGGGGCTTCCTTTTTGAAAAACCTCCATGGTTACCCTAACTTGTTTATTATTTTATTTACTAAAACCCTTTTTAATTGATTCAAATTTCCAAACAACTAAACCTTTTTCCCTATACGTGGATACTTTTTCTTTTCTCCCAAGACCAGTAGCTGCTACTGAACACCCACCCTAACACCTTACCTTTATTTTCTTCCACGCCGTCTTTTGAGCCCCGCAACACGGGATGCGTAACAGGTGCAGATGTCACCACTAAAGACCCAAGCTGCCTGTACAATTCTCAGACACCACTACCACCCGGCTGCCCCTGCGTCTCTTTTATACTCGAAAGTCCTCCTGCGGTCGTCCCCATTCTTCGCCTTACGTAATGATTCTTTCTACGTGGTCAGATTAGACATTCCACGGTAAGATTACCTTGGTGCCTTTGTTGTAAGCGAGAGTTCTACCCTGGTGACGTCTGCTCTTCTTTTCAATCCCCTCCTTGATGTTTGCTGGTGGGCTAGTTTTAGAAACAGTCGTCATCTCTGTTGATACAGAACTGAGAGGGTTCAGAGGCAGAAGAACGCCTGGCAACGTGTTATGTTGTTTTAAACGTGATTCGGCGGTGTTTGTAGCGCCATGGGAACGTTAGTTTTGGGGGAAGGTACTTCAAAGTGCCGAATGTCCAACTTGGCAACAAGTCTGCGTGTGTTGTTTACATTTTATGTGTAGTCCACCACCCCCACCCCCTCCCGCCCGCAATTCTTTTACATACGAATGTATCTTCTTGAATTGTTGTGTCAACAGCTTAGATTTGTTTGTTGCTTCTAATAAAATCAATCGCAAAAATAAACAGTTTTCACGCTGGTGTTTGTAGTTCCATATCTTGTAGAGCAAGAACCAGTTCCTTGCCCTTTGGTTTGTAAAATATTAGAAGAATCATTGGTAGACTTTCTTCCTTGTTCATGTAGGGATGGATATCTCATCACCAGAGAGTGAGTTTTCTTGAGATATTAAATAGTGTTTCGGAGAACAAGAGGTATGGTGAGTCTGCGAAGAGTCAACGTTTCGAAAGCAAGAGAAAAAACCACATTGCAAAAAGAGCTACAGTTTTTCACCGTGCAAAACGAGAAAGAGAATTCCATCGCTAAAAGCATGCTAAATAAAATGTTTTGTCATTCGCGCATTATTTCTCTAATTGCAATCTCACTGGTTATTTCAGCAATGATTCATCGGCTGTGTTCTCGGTCGTAAACAAACAAACTCTTCCCTTTTTTGGAAGAAAAGTGAAACTAACACGCTCCACTTGTCTTGAAGAATGTTCTCCTTCCAAAGCAGCACGGATTCTAACAATGGAGACAGTTGGTACCTTGCCTTTTTTTACTAAATCTTTCACCCTGCTCTAACCTCACAATGATCAACATAAAAGGCGTTGGTAATTATACGGTAATAGTGTAACCATGGGGTACCATTCTGTCTTGGGGGCCTGGACGAGTGGGTCATGTTTTTAGGGTCAGGGGTGTGGTATGAGGGGTACTATTTCGGGGGCAGGGGGCAAGGGCGCTTGCACTCCCTGCTCACACCCATTAGTCGAGGGGAGTTTAACCTTACTTAGCTCTGATTGTTTTCCAGTATTTCATTTTTTACTTTATTTTGAACATTTGTTTTTAACATCTTATTTGAGTAAACAAGGGTTATTAGAATTCACAGTTCAAGCGACTCTAGAAATTCACAAAGCCATGCATAGCACAATTCAAGCAACCAAGTTCCTGTAGAGTTTTGGACTGAAACAACTAATGCAAAAGGGTGATTTATTTATTTATCGATATCTATTTGTTTATTTATGTTTTGTTTCCTTGTCTTGCTTTTTTTGGAAGCCCTTCTTACCTCGGCAAAACACAAATGATTTCTTTAGGCTTAAAAGAACCCACTCCGACACAGAGTTGCAAGGGAAAGAACTTTGCTTACCAATGTCACAATTTTCTCATAAATTGTCTTGCATCATTCAATCAGAACGTATGGATCAATGACTAAAAAAGTTAGAGATCCTTGGAAAAGCTAATCATAAAAGACCGAGTTTGTCTTGTTGTCCCATGCGGCTTCTAGTCGGACAAAGCTGTTTTGCTGGAACGAAGAATTTGCCCTCGAACGGTTTGTTTTGACTACATCGTGTGTGATCACTCTTCTTTCCTCTGTCTGGCATTTGTTAACTTTTCTAAGGATGAAAAAAGAGGAAACAAAGACCAAAATCAGTGCCAAATCATTTGGAATGTCTCGCATTAACCTTTTGTAAAAACATGAACTATACGTAACTAATTACGAGTAAAGGGTACATCAAAGGGCCCGGCCTCTCACGCGAGATCATTTTTAAACTGATACCTTGACTAAAACCTCATCGATGTTGACAAATAGAAAACTCCAGTCGTGTGAAAGCTATCCTTGTTATTTTTTTAACAGAGATCCAGACCTTTTCCAAAACAGAATAGCAATGTTAAAATCCATACGATCTGTAGTATGAAACGATTCATGTGCCATAACCAGGGACCCTTGCTATGGCGATATCATTATTCTCCCTTAAAAACATGGGACGTTGGTAAATTTGTGAAGTTTTGAGAAGTCGTGCGAAAGCTTGTTAAATAATCACAATCGAAAGAGGTGACAGAAACTGGTACCCATTACCGAGAACCTTTGTTACTGGAGCTCATGGTATTATAAAGTCCACACCATATTGATGTTTGAGACTTGATATATCGAGATTTGTATCCACTTTGTATTGATAAGTCAAGTTGTTTTGTGTATAGAGAAGCAAATTATGCTCTTGTCTTAGAATATAAAACAATGCTGTTGACTTATTTTGAAGGGCATATTTTTTATATGTTTTTACAATCCTTTTAAAAGCAAAGCGTAATTTTGTGTATGATTGCTGCATGGACGTTGTATAAAGTGTGCTACTTGATTTTCTCTTGAGTGGAATTATACAATTCCAATTGTATTCAGTCTCAAAAATATATTTCATAATTTAGCTCTTAACAGCTAGTCATAAACACAAATTAAAGAGCAAGCGTGGAATTAAAGAGACTTACATCACAAAAAGTTAGAACGTACACTGCAAAAACTGGGATGTTAAATTGACACCCCGGGCGATGTCACATATTCTACGCTTCCCTATAGATACCAAAAAGAATCAAAATTTACAACATAGAATATTAAAACAACACCAATTTAAGCCCCCCCCCAAAAAAACAAAAAACAAACAAACATTGTGTTATTTTAACCCCCTAAAATGTTAATTTTGATTCTCTCTTCAGTATCTGTTATGATAACACCCTCGGTTTCAATTTTAAGACCCCAGTTTTTGCAGTGTATGGCAAATCAATCTAAAACATAGTTAGGATTTGAAACTTTGCATGGTGGGGGTTTAATCAGGTCAGGTTTGCGGTAACACCATATGTAGTGGTGGTTCGGAGAAGAACCGGTTTAACAGCTCGACGTTTCGATGAGTATGCTCTGATCGTCTTCAAGGGGATGCTGGACTCTGTTGCTGGATGCTGCTTTAGTACTGCCGAAAACCACCTGTTGTTCTCAGAACGACCACTACTCAAAAGAAATGTACACGTGGTACCTGAATCTAAAAGGATGAGGAAGAGCTTATTGATAAAAACATAAATATTAATGGCTGAAGATGAGAAAGAGGGCTCTATGACCAAATGTATGCACAAAATCCTCACAAAAACACCGACCAAGTCGATGAAATCTTACAAGTGTGTTAGTCAAGCCCACCCAGTCTTGCGGTTTTTCACTCCATCGCGTGGGTAGTTATCGATGTTGGGGAGTGAACAATGGGAAGGCCGCAACCATTGTTCCCCCTCAGTTTGGGTAACATCTTCCCGATCAATAAAATTCCAAATGTTTTTTCAAAACCCGTCCTTGTCAACTTGAACTGCTTTGGACAATCGATTAGCCCAGACAGTAGGCTTAAGGTTTACGCTTCATTTGTGTTGCAGTATCTGGTAAATACCCAGTCCGTGCAGGACTTGTCTCAAATCATGTCTAACGTAATTGGCCTCGTTCAATAGTAAGAAAACAACGCAAACAATTGCTCTCCGGACAACAACATTTCACATTTTTGTATATACTGTTATATAAAACGTTTCTGTAAAGTTTTCAACTATTGTAGTTGACTTTTATCTTGGATTTTCGATGTGAGCTAATTTCTTGTAATTGCTTACTATGTGGGAGAGTTTTTACGATCGTTCGATCACAATTCCACCCAAGGTTGTGTAAACAGTTTAGTTAGAACAAACTAAAATGACTTTCTTTATTTGAAGTCGTGTCACAACCTTCGTCATTGTACTTCGACAAGAAGATCACATTCCTGCGGGATTTCGGTAAAGATTCGTACAGAAAAATTCGAGGACATGTGAAATGAAATGAAATGAAATTATTACGTTGTACTAATAAGGGAATGTTTAGGCATTATATGAAGATTTTCCTCGTCGCTAATTGAGAAGTTATTAGTTTACAATTTAGATATTTCATGGACAATACTCAGAGGAAAACATCAAAACTTCTAAGTTTGCTTTCAATTTAAGGCGGTGCTAGTCGTGTCACCACGAGGGACGGGGAGGCTCGATGTACTAAGTCACAATTGTACTAAGTCACAATTATGATATGTAAGTCATAAAATTATGAATGTAAAGTGGAGCCTTGAGTATTAGTGGTGGGAACCAATGGGTGGATTATTATCGTATGAGACCCATCTTTATGTTACTCAAGACAAACAAGTCATCAGGTGATTGTGGTGCTGAACTCTTCTTCGATATCATTTTTTCCGTCTGTGATCTATGGTGTGCCAAGTAAAGACAGCCTCAGTCAATCATTGTTCAGTGTAGAGCGCCATCGTTTCAGTTGCCCCTATTCCGAGGCGCTTAGCAAAGCGAAGAAAACAACATTAAGACGAAAGAGTTCGGAGAATTTCATAAACAGATTTGAAGAGACGAGTCTGAAAGATATGTGTAGGCTAAGTGGTACAAGGATATGCGGAGTTGATAGGGGAGATCATTCCGTACCGGTATATTTCCCGCTGCGCTTAAAACAAAGCTTCTAGCACCTGCTGCAGAATGATATCTGGGAACGTTCAACAGTAGTTTGTTTGATGATCCCAGATTGGGTCGATGATGGTATGTACACAGCGTGTCTCACTGAGGCTAGACCATGAAGTGCGTTTCAAGTCAACAGTGGGATTTTGTAATTAATTCTTTGTCTTATGGGTAATCAAAGCAGTTAGAGCACTGTTAGAGTAATAATGGTCAAATTTCCATCCCCTGGGAAAGAACCCGCGAAGATGCATTCTGGGCTTGGTGTAGTTTCGTGAGTGTGGATTGCCCTATATCGGAGTTGTTGATTGATCACTGTGATTGATCATTGTGAACCACGCCCACTTTAAACAAACTGGCTCCAGCAACTACCAGGAGCCCATAACAACCCAACCTCTTCCCCAGGGTGTGTCGAGCAGTACGAGGTTGACTGCTCTCTCACCCTGGTATTGGAACATTTGCATATCCAAAAAATTTGGATACGTATGCAAATTAGAATAGTCTGGCTGCATATCGAAATTCACATCTTCGCCATAGTCTCGTGGTCCGGTACCGGATTTAGTAGCTTGTATGTATTAGCTTGTATGTATTAGAAATATGTACATGTAGGCCTACATGTGCTAATATAATGTTGTTGTCCAATCAGGGTCCAAGTGAGGAGTTTCCATCCCAGGGTTTACTATTTACAAACATGGTTGGAAATAAAGTAAACCATGGGGACGAGGCTGATAACAACCAGACCTAAACTGAAAATAATGCGCGTGCGCACGAACACTGAGTGGCAAAATAAGGGAACATCGTTTTTTGCGTGGGACTGGTGGCTTTTGCAAACCAAGTATGTACGCGTGAGTGAATGAATTAGGATTTCATAGAAAGGGCTTAATTATTGCCTTGAGCTAGTTTTCAGATTAGGACTTATGTAAGACAAAATTAATTAGTGAGCTTAACTATTTGTTTAACACAATATCCTTCAAATACTGGAGGTCTTCTCAGAATTATAAGTTTTGGTCATAAGAAATGCATTTGAACGATAAAATGGGTGGGGTTTTTGGGGGGGTAAAGTTACACACAAACGCTTAATTATTTTTTGCTGAGCAGAAATGAACAGGAGGCCAGTAACAAAGTGTACGTATGATATGGCAGTTTGGCTGGTAACCTTATTCTGGTAAACAGGGTTGTTTAGCTACTTTTTGTGCTTTATAAGAAGTCTATGAAACTAGGCCCAAGAAACGCATACATATTTTTGGTTAAGTTTCCAAGCGAAACAAACTGAAACCAACACATTTCATTTATTTTCCAAAAAATATATAATTTTATTCATATCGATGGCTCTTTAAAAGACACAAATTTGACAGTACTGCAGGACGTTATGAAATCCATTGATTGTTCTGGGTATTAATCTTTGTACACGTCATGTTATATTGATATGGTTGATCTCTTAGTTTGAATACCAAGATATGAAACAAAACTAAACAGTTCAATAAACTACAACACATTATTTGCAAACTAACGAGGAACATATTGCACTAACTTGTTTGAGACTAAACACAGATTTGCAAACAACAAAGAACGTCACACTTATTTTGTTGGGTACTATAGAAGAACACTAAATCGCGACAAATGAGGAACGCCGAACACTTACATGATTGGTGATGATGAAATATGATAAGCCATGCCGTGCTTTTGGACCACATAGCACCGTCTTGCAAACAGAAACGCTATAAAAACTTTTGCATTTGACGTCATTTGAGTAGGGCGCCCTCACCTAGAGGTCAAAAGGGACGTTGTTTATTGGCCAAACAACGAATAGTTTTATATTTTTAATTTTTGTTGGATTCTAAAACACCGAAACGAGGAACACCATACACTTACATAAATATTGAGTGCTGAGAACACTGCTTTGCAAACATTATTAGGTACATTGTATATTGACCTGTTTGGTGCAAGTATAAAGCTCATATTGCCAAAAAAAAACTAGCATGTTTGGTTCTAGTCTTTAAATCAGGCTCAAAAACAACGCAATTTTTTTACTAAATAAATAAATACATATAAGGGTGTCGTGCTTTAACTTTCGTTATCAGAAACCTCAAATACATGCTGGGTACCTAAACACCAATTTCAAACAAACAAAAAGGAACGTCGTTCTTTAACTTGCTATAACACCAAATCGACGTGCTGTAACTATAGTTGGTGCTTAGAACATCAAAATTGCAAACACTATAAGTCTATCCATTAACACGTTAGGTACCTGAACACCAGATTGCGAGAAAAATGGGAACATCATACCTTAACTTACTGGGTACTATAACACCAAATTAATATTAATAAGGAATGTCTTTCACTAACTTGTTTGGTACTAGACCACCACATTGACAAAAATGAGGAGCGTCATACTTAAAACTTGTTGGGTACTAAAAACACCGAATTGCAACCAAGAGGGAGCGTAAATACTTCAATTTTGTTTTGTATTAGAACACCAAAAAAAATGCAAACAATGACGAACGTTATACACAAGCACGTGAATCACTAGACATTGAAAACAATTAAGAAAAACCATAAAACACCAATTAGTATCGTTGGTACCCGAACACGCTTTTCAATATCGGAATACTCACGATACACCTGACCAAAATAATATAACCCTTACGTCATAATTTTACCTGAGTGTCTTAAGTGTACTTGAGGGCGATCGAGCTTTGAGTTAATGCCGACGTTGTCGACCAGTTTTGCAACCGTGGTTACAAACAGAGAAAGAGACATGTAGGCTCATCTCAAAATACAATTTTGTATGAATTGATTTTATTTAGTCAAAAGGGTCCATATATAATACTTTGGCTGATTTAAAAGTGATTTGGTGATTTAAAAGTGATTTGGTTCTTCACAGAAATGT